>JAODKM010000042.1:9997295-10014672 GCA_026780845.1 Petrocephalus sullivani
TATATACACACCTTTTTTTTTTACAAAGGTACTCATGCATTTAAGTGTAAAGTTATTAAAAGAATACATCATGTGAATGTATTTTTTTGTTTCTTTCATTCTGTCTCCCTTTTTGGTGTCTAGTTACATTTTAACGCCTGGTTTTTACAGCGACGTTACAGCTGCAGCTCTCTGTCGAGCACGAAGGCGATTAGGCGCGACCGTCATAGGTGAGAGCAGAGGCGGGCAGACTTCGGCGGGCAGACTTCGGCGGCCTACTTCCCGCGTACGACTCTCGCGTGAGCGGTAATCCATCCATCAAGCGCCACAGCTGGGCCATCACTGCCCCGACGAGTTATTTTTACAGCGCCGAGGTTATCTGCAGTCCTGTGACATTAGACCTCCAGGTTACAGCGAACAACTATAAATTATTGATTACGAGGAAATTCTTTATTACGGGAAGATTAAAAATGATCGAAAATTCACATGCCGTCCTCGCTCAGACATTAGCAGGAAGGTCTTGTGTGGGTAGAGACAAAAAGAAAAAAAAGCTTTAGAAAATATGAGATTTTTTATTTTGGGGCGAATGTGGAAGATGGACTGAGGCGATGTGACCCACGTGAAGGAGCTTCCATCTGTAGATTCTTGTCGAAAGGGCCGGCATGCCTGTCACAGGGAACTCAAAGTGAACGAATCAGTCACACTTCGTGCTCGCTTGGTTGTTCAGCTGTTGCGAGTGCTCTAAATATTTCAGAGAGACACTTTCACTTTACCGGTTGTCCCCATTGGAAGAATCAACTACCCTATTCGAGGTAAAATTTGAATGCTGCCATTGTTTCCAAGTCGAACATTATTTCAATCCCCTACATTATGTGAATAGTCAACTCTCCTGCTGGTAGTCGCTTCGGGTCACGTGACAATGTCTGCGGCTTTGTCATAACCTGCATTGAGTCTACACCGCTTTGAGATATAGCTGGGAGGCTGCATCACTACCTTTCCATGTTGTGCATTCTATGTTAGACCAAACTTTGACAGATCTTTAAGAAGACGGAACGTGCCAGTAAACTAGAAATATTATTGTCTTTGTAGGCAATATTTGCTAACGCTCGCCTAAAAACGTAAACCAAAGCCTTTCAGAACTTCACAACTGGTCTTCAGGCCGCTGAGATCTTCTTTACCAGAACTTACCCGAAGGTTGCATCAGCTTTGCAGTCCGTCCTTGCGGGGAGAAGATAGGTAGAGTCCTCCAAGAAATCTGGGAAAATTGCTGCTCGACGGCCTAGAGATGAAGTCGGGGGCACAAGGCCCAGCCAGATGCCTAATTGCTGCCAGACTCCGAGTCGCCCCGTGACCCAACAGCTGCACATCAGCGAGCTGAGACAGTCGAAGGTCACACGTCCGCAGGCAAGAGAACAGCACGGCCAACGAAAGCACTCCTTTGGGCGAGGCCACCGATGCGTCGCGTTACCAAATAAGATAAGCCACGAGATAAGCCAAAAAGCCTTTCATGTCAAACCTCTTCGTATTAATGCTCCATAGCAGCAATGGCGGGAAAAAACGGGTAAAGTTAACCGTTTTCCATTTATAACGGCTCTCTAAATTATTTCCAGCAGAGTGCTTTACCAGATGAGTCTGAAATTAAGTTTGCTGCCATGTGTTTATGCATAGCGAGACCCTCATCTGGATAAGCTGTAAAAAATGCATGGATGTGTGCCTATTACATAGTGGCGGCGAATGAGGCTCACAGCTAGCTCCCTGTTAGTCAGGTGTGAGTGGGCAGAGTACCCTTATCGTCTTAATGGCCGTATCTGTCCATAACTCTCGAGTATCTTTGCACTGGCCCCACCGAATAGGTTTGGTGCCCTTGCGTGCCGAACCGGCTGCTGTATGTATTGTAGATACAGAGTGCTTTGTTTTGGAAGTGAGCAAGTCGCCTTTTTTTTGGGGACTGTCTGTGCCCTTCACTCGCCTTATCACAGCCTGGCGGAGTGGTTCAAAGAAGACCATAGCTGATCCCAAACCCCCCCGGTCCCCTATAGCCACCGCAACCACCGACGCCTGCCTAAAACACAAAACAGACCCTGTCTTTGGGCTCCAGGGGGGTCATCATCCAATCAGCCAGTCTCAAAGGGGCAAAGGTCAGGGGTGAGCTTACCGTGCATCTAAAAGCTGTCCCTTCCATGCCAGAGGAGAAGCCCTACAAGGGGACCAGTGTGTTCATAGGTAAACTACAGCCTCACTAGCTGGAATGATATAGCAAAATATTTCAGCCAGCTATTGGAATAAAGGATGACTCTTGTCAGTGTGTGGGTTTAACTTTATCCATCTCAAAATACCAGAAAGTAGATTTTAAAGTGCTGTTTTTTTAATTATTTATTTTAGATGAATCTGGTATTTCAAGCAGATATTCAGATATTTTTTTGTCAAAGAATAGAATGATGTTTAAATGCATATATTTAATGAGGAATAATTATTAATATTTTAATTTATAACTTCTTCAGGCCAGAAATGCTATCAAAGCTATCTCTAAGTCCTGGGTTAACTAAAATTAAAGCTGGATTATCAAGTTTCTCTAGGATGCCTCTCAATTAAAGATTGTGTTGCTCATGTGTAACCCATCAGCTGCTCTAAAGCTTAACGATGGTTCCTTTTGAAGATTGTGATCATAATTTGAGGTTTTGAGGATTAATTAAAATGCCGTTTTGTGTGGGACGACAGTCCCCTTTCCTTCTGTCCCGCGTCAGCTGATGGTGCCAGCACTGGCACCTCGCGTGGATGGCGGCTCCCCGGAGTCACGGCCGAGCGAGGTGAGGGAACTTCATCCAATGGCCATCGTCCAACTTCCATCACAACGTCACAGACCAGGAGCGAGGGAAAAAAAAGCATCTTGTGACAATCTTCCGGGACATTTAGGTGAGGTGCCCCTTAAATCAGTCTGATAAGTTCTTCCATGACACCAGTACCCAGATCATTGTACCCGCCCTTCCTTTCCACCAAAGGGCACTCCATTTGAGTTCTACACACCAAAACCACAACCGCGCCAAAATGTTTAGGCTTCACTTGAAGACCAGCACCACTCCAAAGATATTTTCACCGGTCTATGCATGCACTATTCCTATACTACTACTTATATTTATACAAGGATGTTCAGTAAATACATACCCTGTCTTTGTTATCATATAACATTTCTGTCAGTAAATATGGATGAACACTTAGGTCTCAATAAGACACATCGGTAGTTTTACTGCCTTAACCATCAGAAGACAGGTTAAGTTAAACAGCATAAGCTACTGAATTAAAAAAAAAGTCTCCAGTCCTCTGGAATTAAACTTTTGTTTTTTAATTAATGGTGTATGATAATCAGAGTGTTATTTTGAATTTATTTTAGAATATCTATTTTGGCACCATCTGGTTATGATTAATACTAATGATGAGACGTGATTTCTTTCATACGGCCGGGATGCTAAATTTAAAGTCGGCACAGTGTCCCTGACAGAAAGGAGACGCTCTTCCTCTGCCGGTACAGTACAGAGAGGCAGCGGCCGCACTGCGCGCTCCAGGGGACCCCCCCCTTACCCCCGCTGTGCCAGTCCCTCCGTCTCCGGCCGGATTTAGCTGCTGCATCAGCCCCCACCAGCACCCGTCCCAAACCCCCGTCGCCTCGGACAGTTGCGAATTCTTCCAGGCGCCTTGATGTGACAGCTTAAAGTCTCCCGCCGCTGTGGCAGATCCCTGACCGGCCCGGGGAGCAGACGGGGAGCGCTGGCGTAATCGCCGGCAGCTGTCGGCGATCCGTGCAGCCCCCCGTCCTATGCCCCCTGCCCCAGCTTCTATACTTTCCGGGCATCCTGCAAAAAAAAATGGCAGTGAAAGTCACTTGGAGCAGCAGAAAGTATTAGTGTATTCTTCGTCCGAGTAAATAAAACATTGCAGTAGACAGCTTCACTGGTAAATAAAACATACATATACATATACATAAAACGGGCGCTTTCCTACGGTGGGGACACAAAAATCAATGCTTTAATTAGCAGCATCTATCCTGTACTGTATTGGGGAAAATATTTATATGTATTTAAAATTCAAGATGGTAGGATCCAGTGTAATAAAAATTGTAACCCAATGGAATTTGGTTCAGCTGGTTATTATATAAGGTTTTTTTCTCCCTCATCGAGCCGACATAATCAGTGAGCCTAATATGTTAAATCTGTTAACGTTACTGCTGTCAAATGTTATGACAATGAAATGTATGATGGAAAATTCCGCTGTCCAAATATATGTATGGGTATTTATTTAAAAAAAAAAACACAGCACCTCTTTAAAACCGAGAGAGGGCACTATTTCGATTCTCGGCTTAGCCTAGTACGAAAAAAAAAATGTATAAAAAGGTTATTTGGAGACTTGAATATCAACCTGAATCCTTTCAGAACGAAGCGTGCACATCTCAAATTTTTACATTAATCCATTGTTAATCACTTTCAGTGGTCAGTCCACTGATCAAATTA
The DNA here is from genome assembly GCA_026780845.1 of Petrocephalus sullivani. Lineage (NCBI taxonomy): Eukaryota > Metazoa > Chordata > Actinopteri > Osteoglossiformes > Mormyridae > Petrocephalus > Petrocephalus sullivani. The sequence goes on from JAODKM010000042.1 coordinate 10,001,777, forward strand.
ATGAAATGGCCTGCCTCTTACACAAAAGACACTATTTACTAATAAATGTAATAATTTATGCTTAACACATCCAAACAGGAACGTACAGTTTCATTACTTTACAATAACTTTTAATTATCTAGCTTATCATTAAAAACATACAGATGCTTCCCCGCTTGCGAACAGACATCACTTGTCTCAAGTATTATACTTTTTATTATCTAAACCTTTCAAAGCCAGACAATATTACTCTGATACTTTACTATAATAATACTATACTAACTGCCTATCCACATTCCACTAAATAAATAGACACGCCTGCTATATCTATGGTGTTTACATGATGTCCCTGCTTTGCTCAGGTTGCCTGTGGGTACTCTGGATTCATCCTGCGTATCTGCAGACATGCCCATGGTGTGTGACTGTGTGCATGTGTGCCCCGTGATGGACAGGCATCCTTTGCGGGGCTCTTGCCGTGAGGTTCTGCCTTCCCTCCCAGCACCACCTTATTCTGGCTATCCACCTTCTGAAGGATAAATGGATGGATGGGCGGAATAAAAAATAATTATTTAAATTGCTGGTACTTGGTGTTATTAATAGATGATTCTTCCGAAGTGACCAGTTCCAGCTCATAAGTTACTATTTTATGAACCAAATAATTAAGTATAACATATTTAAATGTATAATTTATAGTAATAAAGAGGGACACTAGTTCATTGTTCTTTTTTTTTACTCTGCTTTTACGCACGCTGCCTCTACCTGTACCTCTCGCCCCTTTGGCCCGATGTACAAAATGCCAGTAAGTGGCTCTGCTTTGTAGCAAGTCTCACACTGAGCCGGGACCGCATCTCACATTCCCAGGCCAGCACGGGGGGGGGCTCCCATAGCTGAGGCCATGTGAGTCGGCAGGGACCCCGCGGGAGGACAGACGCTGGCTGACCGCGGTCCCTGATTCAAGCCAGAATCACACAGATCCTCCTAATCCCTCATAAGACACTGTGTCTCTAAACACCTGATCACAACTCCCCATTTTGACATCGCTCCAGGCGGCATATCCTGGCAGGCGCATCGTCTCTCCAGCGATTCCTCCGTCGCCGGCTGGATCCCTTCCCAAACCCCCCCCCGCCACCACCCCTCAAATGGAACATTCTGGACAATTCCAGACCCCTGCCATCAGCGCGTCACGTGACGTGTCAGCAGATGCCTTGATTGGCCGATGACCCAGACCACCTCTGGGTGAGGCGGTGAAGATGGCCTGCCCTGGATTCGCACACCCCCGTGGGCCATGCCACTTTAAGGACCCACCCCTCAGCTTCAGAACTTTCCTTTCCTGAGAAAATCAGCAGCTAATTTGTTACATTCACTTTTAAGCATCTCTGAATTACTGTGCATTTCAGTTGCTATGGCTCTAAACAAAATATTATGTTTACTTCCTGACTAAAGTGTTCAGACACAAGGGCAAATATATCTAGTCGGCATTTATCTACAAATATGGGCTTCTTTCATTAGCAATAATTTAGCTAGTCTGTATTTTTTCGCATCGGTTAAGAGCAGCTACCCTAAAATAGACAAAATCAAATTATCTCTTCATTATTCGGGAGCAGTCGCTCATGCAGATCCGGTTTCCAGTGATATTATAACTTATGTCGTTTCGGGAACAGATGCCTAAGTGCGTCTGGACGTTTCCCATTGATACTTGCAGGATTGTAAATGGAATACATTCATGTCTCAATTTGCCATTTAATCGCATGTGGAGCTCAGGCTTGAGAGTTCCGGCATTAAGCTTCTGTGTGTGCCCATGACCATAATGTCTAAGAATGTGTAGGGCCTGGTGATCCCAGCCCGAGATAAGGATCCATCTGTCCTGACTCCTCCAAAGTGTCCGTAACTGGGAACCAACCAGTGGCAGTGATTGTCCCAGGATATATAGCACGAGCCAGATTAGGCCTCCTTTATGGATTTTCCAGTTGTTATTGTAGCTTTCGCATGTGTGGACAAAGGCAGGGGCCCTTTTCTTCCTCTCTCCAGTTTCGTCGCGGGATTAGGGTGGCCGGAGTTCTATGACTGCTATCGGTATATCTCCCAGAATCCTCTGCTGAACCCCCACCCTCCCCCAACACCATCCCTCCCTAAGATGGCCCAGCATCTTTGTTTGCTAGCTTTTGTTTTAATGTGATTAGGTAGTGGAGATAGAGCTGGTCTTCTATTTTTCTGGATCGGGACGGTGTTGTCTTTGGCCATAGAAGCAAGGGTCTTGGTTTGTGGGTGGAGGTGGCCCAGTCGGTGCCCCCAAACTCCTAAAACGTCAGGTCCAAAATGAAACGGTGCACGTGAACAATCAGTTCACTGCAGCCTGAAATGAAATAGTGTACAGAATTGCATGGCAGTCCAGAAAAAATATCGTTGAGACTTAATATTTATAATTTACTATATTTTGGTGGGTGATTGCGGGTCGTCATTTGGTTCATTTATTTATGCTATGTTATTTATTTATTTCTTAAAACTGGGAGACACATCTTTGAGCAGATGTCTCAGTAAATTCCCACCCACCCCCTCCCGGGATGGTTAGGGAAAGTCTCTTGCAAACTGTAAATCTGACACATTATTTCACGGCGATGAATCAGTGCTCTCACCGGTAAACTGAAAGTGTCATTTCGGGCAGAGATTTTCAAGTAGCATGCACACACACACACACACACACACACACACTCATCCAGCACACTGCGCTGACAAAGCGCAGCGACAAACCGCTATCGCATCCCGTTATCCTGACCGCCACAGCCGCACCCAACCATCTAGTCTATGCTCTTCACTTTGTGACCCTTCTTCACCTTGTCAGGAGGTCAGACAGGCTGATGCAGCGATGTTTATTTGACACCCATAATGCTGGAGGGGGGTCGTGATGCATTCACACTCTCCTCTCCGCTATCGTCTCTCCGCTTCAGAGTCCAAACAGCCAATCTGAGTCCAATTAGCAGCGTTTTCATGGTGTGCCCTACAGTCCTGGTCGGGTGTGCAGGGAGGGGGCGGCGGGGGTACACCAAAGCTACATGGGAGAATGTTTTGAGAAGCCACTCTGCTGGCGAGGTTTAAACGCACCTAATTGAATCTGGAAAGAAAACAGTCAGTGCTCCTTTTATTACAGCTCGTAAAGGACTGTTTTTACTGTGTATCTCTCCATTTTTTCCTTTCTTTTTTTGCAGTGTCTACAGATTGGAGGGATGTGAATCAGGGGCTGTTGGCATCTGTCTTGTCTGACGTTCTGAGGTTCCTGTGAAAATCTCTGTCACACAGTTACAATTCGATGGGGCATCTTGCATCTGATCCAATACACACACATATATTCCTATATAAACGGGGACCGTTTCATTTCTAGGGGAAAAACCTGAATCCCAATCATGACACCCTCAACTCCTTCCCAGCCCTAACCTTGTAAATAACCAAAATACAAGACTTTTGGCATTTTTACTGTTTTGATTGCATTCACAGACATTTATAAAATTGGGGACATTTTGGTCCCCAAATGTGATCAATGCAAACACACACACACACACACCAACAGACCCACATCATTTATTTCCAGAGCATTGTAATACAGTTATCTGGTGCTAGCTTTAATCGCTCTTTTTCCGACGCCTACCATCTTCTGCTTACAGTCCGGGAAGATCCGCAGTTCATCAGAGGGTCATCTTTGGCTTGTGCCATCTCTCGCTGCCCAGCTTTCTCGTTCCATCCTCTAGCTGCAACAAAACCCTTTGTCTCGAGCAGCTAGCCTAGGTGACACACTGCCACCAAGTGGACGACATGCGCAGGGACACCGTAAATAGCCCCGGACACAAGTGCCTGCGTTATGTGAGCCGCTGTTGTTTATGTGTGATGGGATATTCCAGTTTTTTTTTTTTTACTTGTGGTAGCAATTTGTCTTCCACTGATGGATTGAAAATGTCGAGAGGCGGAATTGATACAGCGGCCTCCACTCACTCTGTGTCGTGGTCTGTCCGACCGCTACGGCCATGCTAAATTGCAAACGGTGGCAAAGATGAGGACCAGAACAGCATGCCAGCTATGACCCAGGGTCCCTCTGGACCTGGAGGAGTCTGCTTTGTAATTTTTTTTCCAGTCTCCTGGGAGCACTGATCCGCGAACCTGTTCCAGACTCTACCGGGTCACAATTAGTCTCCGTCCGCATACACAAACACACCGCCTCCTAGCGTAACCTAGGAGTAACCTGAGGACATCGTAAGACAGAGCACTAAGCCACTGTAATGTGATTTTTATGCAGAAACACATGGGGCAGAATGCCTGTGATTAGCATTAAGCTAAACACGTCTTAGCAGGGGCGGTGAAGCTAGCCGTATGACACACGTGCACTGTAGGCCGATGGCCTGTTCGCTGTGGCGCTAAATATTTTTTCAGTTGTGGGGTAGGGGCAGGAGGGGGAGTAACCATCCAGGCCGGAGAGTAAGTTGTTTTTCGAAGTCGAACGATGGCTTGAACCAGCCATATAGCCCCCCACCCTCCAATGTGCATGTTGTGGGGAGGGTGATTTAGCCAGAGTGTGGCTAACACATTCAGGCTCTCCTGAGTTAGCCTCCTGTGCATGTTTATGCCTCCAGCGTCCCGCTGCTTTCCCCCGCATGCGGCACGCTGAGCCGGTCACGCGTCCAGCCGGTAAAGCAGGCCGAACCCGGGGACGACTATTCAACCTGACAGCCGTTTTTATTCCCAAGATGTTAAGTAAATGAGAGTGACAGGAAAGAACGACACGGAGGCTTCTGTGGTATTTATCAACTTACCGACAAGCTTTGATGTGATGTAAGTGATCCATAAAATAGATTATGTGGTTTTAGAGGTAGTTATAGAGCAGTGGAGTAGTTATAGAGAACAAAAAAAACTTTTAGAAGATTCCAGACTGCTATGTGATGCAGTTTGTGCTAAAATTAGATCTCTGATACTGATTACACAGTTTTTAATTATATAGGCATAAATATCTTTCTTTATATATTTTTTCCAAATGTTTTTATTACACATTATTATCTGTATTACTAATTAATATTGAATTACAAGTAACCAATTTGTTACTTTATAATGTTTTGTTCCTATAATTTTGATATGAACACCTGCTTTTTCATTCATGAATAGAAAATCCTGTGGAAGATTGTTATACGGCAAGGAAGTCAAAAAGTAGAGTAAAGCTTTTTTTTTTTTAGATTGAATGGAATTTCATCATTTCTGCCACAAAGAGATTTTGCCTGATCTGTCATAACGCATTACTTCTTGTTTTCCTCTATTTCTTATTTTTATTTTCTTTTAAGCTGGAGTAAAATAAATTTGTTTATGTGAACTATGCAGCAGAATTTCATATTTACTGATAAAAACAAAACGCACAGGTGAATGAAAAAATGTATAATACTTGCCATATATATTATATTACTATAAGATACAGTATATTGTTACTGCGGATTGCACACATATATACAAAAGGAATTCTCATGTTTATCTTCGGTAATCTTCTGTGTCTTGTGTAAGGATATGCTATGCCCTATTACAAAAAAATCCCTACTAAAATTCTCAGCATTTTCTCGCTCATCTAACCTTATTTGTGTTAATACTGAGTTTCCCACAACCGTAGTATTAATATGACAGCTTTTGTTACTGTTCCAAGAAATGCGTGATACCAATCTTGTAGAACAAATTTCTTATTTTGCGCCTTTTCTTGCCTCCTGCTATTTAGCCTCGTTTGCGCAGTCAGTTACTCTGGCTGACAGCATCTGCTAGATTCATTTTACAGCCTTTTATAAGGGGCGTCTTGTAAACTCCTCCGGTCAGTTGCTCTGTGCTACGAGAAGAAGACTTCATGAGACTGTTACAGTTTCACTCGGGAAACAAAAGGCACGTCCATGCGTGCCCATTTTTGGCCAAAGCGGCGACTGTTAACATGACAAGTTGTCATGGCACAAACAATGGCATAGGAGAGAATTTCATATTGGCAAAGAGGAACAACTTAATAATTTAAATTTAAAGTTCTGTTTTTTCTGTTGTTTTTTGAGGGACAAATGAAGTTAAATTAAATATTTGGGGGTACCCATCCCCTCTCTCCCCTGGTTCCTAATCTGAAATGTGTTTTTGAATGCTATTTGTGAGTGTGACACGACCTTTGAAAAACTACTGAGGACACTTTGCTAGACTCTCTCCATTTTGCATATTTTCTCACATTTCAAAGAAAGCTTCCATGGATTATTCATGAGATAATACAGAGAGCAACTCGACTGTCCATATTATTTTGCAGAGGCCCATGCACACAGACAGAGCAATCTATGGCACAGTGCTGAAAACAAAATAGTTAAAGGTCATATTTAGGTCAACAAATCGCAATAATACATGCTTAATAATTTAATTTGAAATGTTTTTAAATCTATGATGAGTTTGTGACCATCCAGGGTTATCCCCTGCCTTGTGAGGCTCCATGACCACACAACCCTGCACAGGACAAATAGGTGTAGATAATGGATGGATGGATATATCATTGTAAAATACAGTGAAAACAGCATATAGTGATCACGTCTGCCTGGTTGAAATTGATCGCTATAAGCAGATGATCATTATAACCAATTTTTGTTGTACCTTTTTTGTTATGTCTCTGGAAGATTCACATCTAATTGAATATAAGGTAATAAAAGGGACAGGGTCTATTTACTGAATTTTATTGATACTTTATACTACAGTACAGCTGTTTCAAATGCTTTTCAAATTACAGTACTGTACAAATTAAATTACTGAACTGTGTATAATTGGAATACGCTGTAATACAGTCCAGTACTGCATCTCGTCCTGTTTTTGGTAGTTTATCATAAGCTTTGATGAGTCTCTATTAGTCAGTGGGAGAAAATGACTTTCTTATTCCCATCATAGTTTCTGTGTAGGCAGCATTAGCCTCGGGTAGCTAGCCAGAAGTAAACTCGTTACCACAAGGCAAAGTAGGGTTATAAAAAGTAAATATTTAATTTAATTTTCTATATGGTGTATAAAAAAAAACAAATTTGAACATTTTAAGCTACATAATTTCTATAAGAAAATTATTTAAACAGTAGCTGTACTGGAATTTTGTGCCAAGCATTTTGATCTATATAATTGGTTGATCATAATACCCGTGATCACTATAAATGATTTCTACTGTAAGAGTACTGTAAAATAATTTATCATGTTCATAATAGTAATACGAATAATTTTAGCACTTAGGAAAAGCTACATGAAAACATGACTACCTTCTCTTCTCACTACATGCGGAATGTAACCATTTAACCAGCTAATTTGAAACACATATTAAACATACATCTTATTATATTAAACTGGCTCACATCCTTAGTGATGTAATTCTTCATTTATCAGCAGATGCTGAGGAAACTCTGAATGATATGTGGTATAATGGTATAATGAAAGCTGACAACAGGAGGACACCATTACAGCAATTTCGGGTATGCGCCGATACAGACTCATGCCTTTCGGACTCTGCGGTGCTCTGGGGGCTTAGTCTCCCACAGGAAATACAGCCGGGCAGAGATGACAAGGGTGGCTCAAAGGGTAACCCAGCAGCGGAAGGCTTTGAGCATCCGGGGGTCACCATTCCAACCACAGCTGAATAAGTGTGCCACCAAGCACAGCTAATACCAGGGTAAAAAGTTCAGCTTTGGACTTAAATGTTTTTATGTATCACCTTGCTGATCTTTTGACAAAAGAGAAACAGAATCATTCCCCCCGAATAAATAACAGAGGACCACTGCCCTTATTATCAATGGCAGCTTTCAGGAATAATATAAACCAGAATGAGAAAGGGCAGCAGGTAGCGGAGAGGGGAAGGAATGTTCAATCAGCCTTTGAGACCTCGTTCTTGTGCTTCAAACTAAAGTATCTGCCATAAATAGCATCTGTTAAATGTTTACCAGTATAAAACTCAGAATATGATGTGGATCAAAACATTCACTGCTATTCACGATTTATGTGAATTTTTAAAGAATGAAAACACAACAAAATTCATGTAATTATTGATTAATTGTTTGGAGGTTAGTTAAAAAAAATAAGACATACGAGGGAGGCTTTTTCGATATTTTGGCAAGGTGCTGAAAATGGATGCTCCTGAAAGATTAGATCCATTTATTACTCCATTACCTTACTTCGTAATAGTGTCCATGAGGATCATTTCCTATTCCTATTCTGTTTAATTATGTTTTAAGTAATGTCTCATAATGCGAAGAATACTGGTTTTGATTTGTATACAAAAAATATAAAAGTAATTCCGATCGGACACAGAAATGGTCCCACCTTCTCATATTATTTAAATTTTATTTTAATTTACGCACGATTACATGTATATTTTAAATTATGGTTTAATAATCAAAATGTTAGTGGTCCAGTATTTTTTATTTAAAAATGTTTTAGTACATTAAAAAAGCTAATATTACACCCATACTTTCATTGAAAAAAAATTAAAGCTGAAATGAAGGTAAACATAATGATTGCACTGCCATAGGGAGCTTTATTTCCAAGCTTGCGAGTTGCCAGATGCATAGTCAGAAAATGTTTATGGTTTCACACCAAACCTTTTTTATTTCCAGAGAGAGAGTGTTGGATGCAAAAAATCTCCCGTTTCATTAGCAGCAATTGCAACCATAAAGTACTGTATGTTTTAAATGATATTTAAAACATAATTAAACTGATAGAATAACGGCAACACAATTTTACGGAAAAGTGTGTCATATAATATAGTAGAAAATATTGTATATCTGATGTTAATTTATTAGTTCGTATTCTCTGAGTATATTAAATTTCCATTACCCAACAATTTATAATTAATTGTGCAAAGTGTATAAAAATAACATAGGAGGTCCTTCTAAGAACCTTGAATTCTCTCTACCAAGTAATTACCAACTATTACAAATAGTTAACCTCTAACGTTCTTATTATGCTGATAATATGATTAAGAGAAGTAACTGACCTGTACTATAAGAAAGTTAAGAAATAATATCCACACACCCTTCCTCTTTTTTTTTTATGGGGTTAGAAGTTCACCATAGCCGGACAACCAAATGCTGGACCCCAGATTAAAATGTCACCTAATTGGATTTAGTGAGCGATTTAACAAGACAGCATAGTTCGATCAAATCAAACTGCTACTGTCCGAGGCATTTAGTCCCAGGTCACTGCTTCGCATCCCCAGAACCTCCCTGGAACTGCTCCCAAAATTCCCTTAATGTTCCGCCTCACTTTTCCTTCCCTCTCTGATCTCTCACTATTCAGCTATTCAGTGCTCACCCCTCGCTTGGACGGGAAGCGTATCCCATGCTGTCCATCACTGTCAGTCTCTGCATGACCTTCCCGCCATACCTGCCTCTCCTTCCTCCTGTGTATCCTTGGCTGGCTTGACATAAACTCAGGACATGATTCATTGTGCAGATATAACATTCACACCTCAAAGCTCATGAAGATGCAACATACTCTGTAATTATAACCCTCAGCGGGTTGTTGACGGTTATTTTAGGGATTTGAAAAGGGCCACATAGAAAACGGCATATAAGGAAGACTAGGCATTGCCTCTGTTATTCTATCTGTTAAAAATTCCTGAGGTGATTTAACTAATAGATCAAGAGCCACCTGCCTTGTCACTTATAAGCAATGAGAATACTATTAATTGTACGTAGATTCACATCCCTGGATAATATTGTTTCATATAAAGTAACCACAAAAGCCAAAACAACACATTATTTAATCGAATGGATGGAGTCAAAGATGTTTCCAAAGGTTTCTTCTGGAGCTGATGACATTGTGTGCCATAAGCTAACTATAGGGTTGATGGTTCACCTCAATTTTTTAAACAGGAACCAAACGTAGTGACCTGGCTTGGCCTTTAAACAGCCTCAGAGGACAGTAATGTGCTTATGCTGTCCGCCTCCCTGCCTCCGTTGCGTGGGACCGCAGAATACTATCGCGCACTTCTCCGATTCTTGCTCGGTTCACTGGCGGGGCAGTGGGTCATGCCATGTACTTGATTTTCACACTGTTCCTCGGCTGAACACCACGTCAAGTTAATCAGGGTTAACAATGGAGGGCAGGCGCATTGGGAAGTGGGGGGGGCACACAGATGGGGGCGACAATCCAGGCGCCTTCAAGAGGCACCGGGGGGGTTGTGCAGAGAGGTGGTCTCGACTGGACAGGGTGTGATTAGGAGTTCCCACAGAATTCTGTACTGAAATACTGGAATGAGGCAACATGGCCGACCTATCTGTCCGTGTCTTCGAAGGCTGCCGTGTGCAAGGCAACATTGCCTGCATTCCTGTTATGGAGGTCGGCCATCTTGGACAAAAGGATGGAAAGGGGTTGAGCAAGCTGAAAGAGGTAGGACTGCGGAATGTCGCAGAAACCATTAGCTATAATGAACATTCAGTCAGCTGTTTACTTTGAAATGTCTGTGTCCTACATTTTTCGGTGACAGTGGCACCCTCCGTCAGAGTGCATTATGGGTAAGCAGCACACCTCGGTACACCATTTCGGGCACATCCCTGTATTACGTTTGTCACGAAGTGTGTTACCTTGTCATGGCAGATTATCAATGGGACATGTTGCATGTCACCGAGGGAACATGACAGTGTCACTTAAAACAAACTGACAATCGAGGGCAGACAGGAGCACTAACACTGACAAAAAATATATAGAAATTTCACTGCGCCCGTCACTTAATCTTTGATTAAGCTACTGCTTAACATCTCTATCATGCACACTTCATTCCTAGCGTAGTCAGTATTATTTAGTGGTATAAAGTAAGTGACATTTCTGCCTATTCACTTAACAGGATTACGGTGTGGTATTAAAATGGATTTTTACAAGGGATTCCATGGTTACTTCCAAAACACTGCTCCAAAACTATTACTTCAAAAGGCAATAACTTTTCAGCAGCTCATAAAAAGCTACTCGCTAGTAACTTTGATAGGAATTATTGAAAGATTTGTTTTTAAAGTTGTGTTTTGTGCGGCAGAAGGCATATGAAAAATTAACGTATCGGGCAACGGGATTTAGGATTTGTAGTCGCCCAAACCAGTAGCTACTTAAGAGCCGCTTCTTGAAAATGGCCATGATACTGGAACTGCAGTTGAAAGAAAATGATTAAAATTAATGTGTTTGCCTCACGTTTGGTGCTTAGGTCCATCCATCACATAGCACATGCACGGTAAAAGTGTACGCTTGTACCAATGGCTGAGTTCATCAAAAGTTCAGTTATATATAATCACACTATAACCGCCATGGTCGTGACCACATGACCCACCCCCCCCCAGCAAATCCTCCTGCCCTTCCCTGTCAGGTGACACCCTGCCCTCATCACAAATACCCACCCGTCGCTCATGGTCATTGAAACACAACACAAACATCGGCTGGCAGCTCCTGCCCCGGCCGCCGGCCCGGAGCGGAGTTCACAGAAGGAGCACGGAAAAATGAGCCATCCTACATTTGTATCTCTTGTAGACGATGGTCGAAGATCACATTCCGGTCTTTGTGGAACTTCTGTGGATACATGACTTATTCTGCTGGATCACTACAGCCAAATTGCATGAAAGTGTATCTACGTAAAATGTAAGAACTATAATAAGAGATGAGATATGGTCTATATCTATAACTATAATTGTCTTTTTAAATATATATTTACATGTTTGCATGTGAACATGTTGGATTTAATAAAGGAGAGATCTTGGATACTTGTCAAAGGCAAAATATCATTACCTTAATTTAATAAGTAGCATAATACTAGTAAAAAAATGTATATTTTTGTTCAGTTTTTGATGGATTCTGCTAATAAGGCAGATTCTTCCAAAATATAGTCCAATATTCCTAAGAATAGCCCAATATTCTTAAGGGAAGATAAAGAGTGATGACATAAGCACGCTACGAGTGAGGAATTCAGTGAATTATGCGATGTCCAGATTGCCGTCAATTTCATCTTGGAATATAGCATAATTCGTAATGCTTAATCCTTTTTTAAGACTTTTTCATTGACAGATCTTCTCTCAGTTTTATTTCATTACTTCTTTTTGTTTATTACTTTTTTCATTACAAAAAAGTATAACTCCTGTGCCAGAATTACAGCTGCTTAAATTCTTTTTTCCCCCGTAACTATGTCCCACATACATTTTAACGTAGAGATAAACGCCCCAATTTTCTTTCAGTTCATTCCATGATAAAAATCTAATTTACGTTATTTTTCCTATTTTGCATATTAATTCATATTTGCATATAAATTGCATATAAAAAAAGCTTAACATATTTTCATGACCTACCCTAACAGTGATTAGGACAAGCGTTTTTATCATGAAAGAGTTTTCGACTTTTCAGCCATCGCTGACTGCTCCCGCTAATCTGCATGCAGCCCCTCACTAGCACGTAATTACAGTAGCGAAGACTTGTCGTCAATCTCCGATAAATGAGCCTGAAATGTGAAGAAATAATAAAGACTGATGATAACTGGGATTTTCTTTTGGGATATAAAAAAATTACCAAGACCGATTTACTCTTTTCCCACCTCTTGCAAAACCAAGTATTGCACAAAGTTACTTCCCTTGTTATAATATATACATATGTAAATAATATGGTACTTCTAAAACACACACACACATATATATATACACTAAAATTCTTTTTCTATAAATACATTTTACATTTTAGTTTTTTAGAACAATGTCTTACAATTAATGCATATATAATGTATATTTAGACAATATATATTTAACATTTGTATAAATGTTATATAACTATATATATATTTATATACATATTCGTACACACACACACATATATATATGTAATAAATATTTAGTCAAGACATTGTACCTGAATGCTTTATTAAAGGATTTTTTTCATGCATGAAATAAATTGAT
>JAODKM010000042.1:10014772-10049643 GCA_026780845.1 Petrocephalus sullivani
TTTTTTATAACAGTATATTTCATTGAACAGCCAAATCCCATATATGAAGCTTTATTGACAAGATTTATTTAATGTTTAATTTATTTAATGTTTGCCAATGTCTGTGTGAAACACCAATATATGATTTTTTTATAACAGTATATTTCATTGAACAGCCAAATCCCATATATGAAGCTTTATTGACAAGATTTATTTAATGTTTGCCAATGTCTGTGTGAAACACCATTCAAACCATCTGAGAAACTAGCGGAGAAAATTACACGCTTCAGGAAAAGTCAAGTGAAGTGTGGAAAAATATGCATTTGATCTAAAATGGCTAATAGTAAATAAAGACAAATTACTGTATTTAAAAATCCTTACTTTATATGTAATTGTACTAATATTATACTGATACTTTGTTTACTGTTAAATAATTTACATTAGTTAATTCAAGTATCTTTTAAAAGAGTTCTGTTCAAACATAGACATACCACTAGCATATTAAATACCCCTATATATGCATGTTGAGTGTCTTTATCTAAACAGAGGATTATTCTGTTTGCATAACATTAGCTGATTTTTAAGAAGTGTAGTCTTGTGGTAAACAAAGTGTAACCTTAAAGTCTCCACCTTTAATCCTAGAAGAGTTGTAAAAAAATTACAGCTGGATTTACATCTGATAGCTAAAACTGTAAGTGCTTTGGTGAAAAACATAAAAACATAAACAAAGGTAAAATTAAAAAATAAATAAACAGCTAAGCAAATATCCTTGGAAACAGAGGAAAGACTTCAGTGCATTAGGAAACAAATGGGATGTGTCTATGGTGTAAAATCTACTGCCCTCTAGTGCTGAAATCAGAAATAGCAGGCTGGCAAAACGCTATACCAGTCCGTGTTCGCCTGCCTGGTCTTGTTATTGGTGATCATCTAGCTTTTATGGTGACCTTTAATGTATTTATCATTAAACATATTCATTGATTATGACGATTTGGTTGTTCTACAGTCTCACTCACCTGGGACTGCTCTGCAGTCTTCAAAAAAGGGAACTTTGTGTTATAAAACATGTTGCATTCAACTGCGCTAATAGTGTCTGGTAGGTAGGGCTAGTCAGGCAGACCTGGGCAGGCCTACCCAGGAACGGGGAGCGGGGGTGTAGAGAATGCGTGCCGAATGCATGCAGATCCAAAGCGTGTCCCACTGCTTGGCCGGCCGTACTTATAAGCACCAAACACATGTTCAGCCCTTTTTAGAGCAAAAAGTTAGGAGACAAGGACAGATCTGTGTCCTTAAAGGGGAGGTTACTTCTCATCCCTGCAGCGAGAGAGGGAGGGGGTCACTTATTACTTTTTCATTGGAGTTACTTGTTCATTAACAGTGTGTACTGAAGCTGAACACAAGACAATATAAACAATTTATCGGGCCAGAAACAAAACCACTCATTAGCTAATGAAGGAGCACCATTACGATCCAGAAGTTTAGAATTTTTTTTTATTGTTTGTTTAAATGTATCTGTTTAAGCCAATAAATAATGGTTCTCATTCTTCGAATGCAGCAGAGAGGCGTGGCTCGTTTCCATGGCGAGGGGATGGGTGCCCACCTGCTTGGCCCGATGACCTCAGAGCTGCAGGCAGGCTGTACAACACGCGGCTCCACCAGGCGATCATAGGAGAGCGCGGTCATAACCTGAGTGTGACAAATTCAGCCCATGTCAATTCAATTACACTCCATGGAGTGCCCCTCCCAGACACGGTCGCCCCGGGGCATCTGACAAAGGCTCCGTGACGGCACTGATTTGAACCAAATTAAGAACAGACAGAAAACTAAGGACAGACAGTTGTCAGTAGCAGATGTCACTGATCTCTGACGTCTGCTACAAAGTGAGGGAAGGATAATTTGTAAAGAGGGTTCTTCTTCTGCCCCGACATGTTTTTTTTATAATCTAAAATGTGGCGTGTCATCTACAACGCTAAAAAAACGCCGCTCTCGACAAGGAGATTGTGTTGTACCCTTGAGCGAAGGTTATTATCCTGAATGGCTCCAGTAACAAATGCAGGCATACAAATGAGTGAAAATGACTTTAGACAGAAGTGTCGGCCATACAAGTGGCAGCAGGATAAGTAAATGTATGGATGGATGACTACAGTGGCACAAGCTTCCATCCATCCATCCATCCATCCATCCATCAATTTTCCAAACCAACTTGTTCTATGTGAGGTTGTGGGGGTTTGGAGCCAATCTGGGAAACTTCAAGCACAAGGCAGGAAATAAACTAGGAAGGGTCACCAACCCATCGCAGGGTTGAAATCTTCAACAAAACAAGTGTATGCAAGCAGAGTGTTCTGGAGCATACACACACACACACACACACACGTTTGTATTTATATCTTTGTGGGGACTCTCCAGTCATTTCTAGGGGAAAAACCTTAATCTCCCCTATGACAACCTTAACTCCTACCCAGCCCTAATCTTAATAACCATAAGTAACCAAACAAAATACAAGACTTTTGACATCTTTAGTTTTTTCATTGCAGTCACAGAATTTTATAAAATTGTGGGGACCAGAAAAATGGTCTCTACAAGGTCAAAATGGCAGGTTTTTATCACATTGTGGGGCACATTTGGCCCCCGCAATGTAATAAATACATGATAACAGACATGTGTGCATGCAGACAGACAGACACACACACACGGTGAAAACTCACCGAGACCATGATCAGCAAGGCCATCATCAGGCCCAACATCGACCGCAGATTCTCCGTCAGGCCCCCGGCCCACAGGGGGCCCAAAATGGTGGCCAGCCCCCCCACTGAGCGCCTCACACCCTGGCTGAACCCTGGTCACACCCACACACACGCAGAAACACGCACATATTCAGTCAGTAGGCTAGGCCTCGTCACATTCATTAACAGTGACGCTCTCCTCCCTGCTCCTTTCAGCAAACTGCTGTCAGAGACTTACTTAGAACTAATGTGGAAAATAAACCCTCACGGAGAAAAGACTGTTTATTTAACGTCAGCCTCTCTGCCCTATTTACAGGCTGATTTGTTACTGCTGAGTAAAGGTTAATGCACAGTAAGTCTCATTAACCAGGTGTCTGGAATGCTTTCTTGTCTCCTAGTGGTGGTCACCAGTTCCTAAATTGAGCTGAAAGCATTATATATAAGAAATTGTGTCATGCGACAGTAATAACTGAACAAATCTTAGGAATTTAATGTCACACAGTAGTGGTCTATGGCTACATTAATGACCTGGAAGTACTGCCACTGTTGAATAATATGGCTAATAATAATAATCCGAAAATACTGCTCTCATTTTTAAATTGAATTTTATTACTCTTTTCAATTTCCATCGTAATTTTTCAGCCTTACATTACACTCTGCAGTGATACTGCCAGCCAGCAGAGGGCAGTGCTACTCACCTTGCGTCTCTGCCGAGGTAACTTTAGAGAAAAGTGACACCTGGGACACGGCAAGAAAGGGGAGACCCAGAAGCTGCAAGAACACCCCAATGCTGAACTTTGCCAACTGCCAGGGGTATCCACCTGGGGGGGGAGCAGGTGGTAAAGAAATAAAGAAATAAAGCAGCAGGAGGTGTACAGGTTTTAATTTGTTTGTTTAGCCAAAGCACTCAACCCTTCCTGGGGCTGGAAACCAGACCGCATAAGCAGGGAGCAGGGAGCAAAAACATGGACTGTCTGCGGGTCCCCGAGGACCAGATTGGGAAACACTATTCTACTGGGCTCACCTCGGGGGTCGGTGAGGAAGACGAGGCACCAGGCACAGGAGATGCTGCAGACGGCCAGCCCCAGGGCCAGCACAAGGCGGTCAGCCAGGCAGCGGCTCAGACAGCGCACCAGCAGGAAACCGGCGATGACCTCCACGCCACACAGGAAGTACATCATACTGTTCTGCAGCTCGTCAAAGCCAAAGTACTTCTGTGTCAGGGGGGTCACCATGGTCTGTAAGACAGCCGAATCTACTCAGCTCAGTCCTACTGGACCCCAAACTTCCATGTCAGGGGGGTCACCATGGTCTGTAAGACAGCCGAATCTACTCAGCTCAGTCCTACTGGACCCCAAACCTCCATGTCAGTGGGGTCACCATGGTCTGTAAGACAGCCGAATCTACTCAGCTCAGTCCTACTGGACCCCAAACCTCCATGTCAGGGGGGTCACTATGGACTGTAAGACAGCCGAATCTACTCAGCTCAGTCCTACTGGACCCCAAACCTCCATGTTAGCTGCAAACTGAACCTGAAATCCTACTATAGTATCTTTTTAATGTAATAATATTATTTACTATTTATATGATATCTTATATTATTTACTAATACACTATAATACAGTTTATATGATATCTTATATTATTTACTAATACACTATAATACAGTGCTCAAAGAAACTCTTGGGATTCTTGGATAATTCTGTAAAAATGTTGCAAATTTATTGATTTCATAACGAAAGTCCATTGACAAGCAATGTTTATCACACGTCCACACAGATATCTTCTTTTTGTTAAGTGTCTTATTTATTTTTCACTGACACAGTCAGTTCCTGTTCCTGCCATTTTGCTATTAAATGCAATTGTGGTCACTTGGTCCCTAAGGGATACTAAACACAAATGTTTGGTGTTTTATGTTGTTGCAAAGGTGTTAATAATTACAAAGCACCCGATGATGCTTGTCAATGAACTTTTTAACTCAGAACAGCTCTTTTAGAACTATAATTTGGGTTTAAATTTATGACTACTTGAAATCGACGATTTACTTAAAAATACCGGTTTCCAACGTGATATATATTTTTGTAAATGAATGAAGTAATGATTTTAATTATAAAAATCCATAAATGTTTTTTATATAATTAAGCAAGCATCTTAACGCCATAACTGCCCCTTTTTAAAAAGAAAAAAAAAACTGAATGACTGAAATCTGTTTTAGCTCATGACAAAAACACATGTATTCGTGAACATCAGAAAAACGTAGAAGCCGATTTGAATATCTGAATACATATTTTTATGTGAATAACCATTAACGTAATTACTCCCCAAAGATGCAGTATGTGTCATCACTGTCGTTACCAATCACGATGACCCGTGTAATAGTAGCTGTGTTTGTCCCAGTGGTGAAGCTTGAACAGGGTGATAGAGACAGTTATATGGATGTCAGCACTTGCACCAGCACAGAGCTCATGGCTCCCACCTCCAGCGCCGTCTGATCAAACAGCGTGATGAACTGAGCAGTCAGCAGCACCAACACCTCCTCCCTCAGGAATTCTACAGGGAGAGCAAAAGGGCCCACAGCATCATTACCGCGATGATCACAGCATCATTATCGCGATAATCAACCCATCTCACAGAAGCGCTTCTTCATGAACGAGCTGGAATACGCCCTCTCCCAGGTAACCTATGGCAGAGCAGGGAACTGCCCAGATGGGATGCCAGTCTGTCACAGGGAATGTACCGCTGTTTCGCCCATCCCTGCAGACAGGAAGTTACTACAAATTCTTTTCATGTCTTTATTTTTAGCAGTCAGAATGTTGATATGCAGTCAACCCATCTGTATTGCGACTTTCCCCATTGCAATTTAGACACGTCATGAGGCCGGCATGAATTAAAAGGGAATTTTTGGGAGTTCTTGGCAATTTCGCAAAAGTCACAGATTACACGCAAAGGCCAGTAGGCGACTGGTCAACTGTCATTTTTTTTTTTACTAAAGTTTAAGGGTTTTACCCATACAATTCTACTGTCATACCAATGAGGGCTGTCAAATTGGCACTAAAATTCATGCAAAAGAAATCGCCATGCAAAGCCCGCTTCCAGCGCTTTTTGGGGTACCTTTCCTGGCACTGAAGTCCAGGAAGGGATCTGGAAGCTCATCCTTTGGTAGGAGCGAGTGGGAAGGCGAGGGTGGGGGTGATGGGGGAGATGGTGGGTGCAGAGGGTTGCCACTGACTGTGCCCTGAACCGCCAGCTGTTCGGTACTGATGAAGGTCCTGAACTCGGGCTCCTCTGCTTCTTCACTGATCACCAGCGGCTGTACCTCCTCTTCCACCTCCACCCTCTCCATGTTCATCCCCAGGCCCCCATGGTCGAGAGGCGGCAGGTCCCAGTACATGAACAGAACCGCCAGCTGCAGCAGGCCCCAGACGACACACATGAAAAGCTAGGAGGAGCAGAACAGGGCCGTGTGAAGAAGGTGGACCACACACAGGCATCATTGGTGACCAGTAGTGATGTAGGTGCACATTGGGAAATGCATATGGAGACAGCAGATGCCGTGACGGTTTTTGAGCTGGACTTACGACCAGAATGAGGCGAGTTTAAGCCTCTGGAGGTCCACCACACTTTGGGAAAAGTGCTGAAGTGAAACTGAGGTATGCAAGTAAATTACGGAAAAAGGAACAGGAAAAGCGTACAGTCTACTTTGGGCATGCTTACTAATGTATGGCAAATGAACAGATTCTATTATATCTTACCCCTGGGGAGGTGTACTTGTTCACGATGAAGGGACCCAGCTGGAAATTGCAGAGCCTCAAAAAGATGTTGAACGCTGGACCTATGGGGATGGGGAACCAGGCGTGATGAACACTGATTGATGCGGGGACATGGGAGCGAACAGACAGCAAAGCGGTTCTCATCTGGACGGGGAGCAGGGCGCAAACTGACCAATCAGAAGTCCAGCTTGGCGGCAGGCCATAACGGTAGCGAAGACTGTAGCGCGATCCTCTGATGATGTGATCCGTGTGAGAAACCCGAATATGGAGGAACCAGCCCCAGCCCCGATGCCTGCGTGGGAAGGTTTAGGCGAGATCTAGATAGCCGAGCACAGAGGCTAATGGCATTAGCAGGATATGGCTGTTTCGGGGAACTTCCTAGCTGTGTGTACCTGCTACAAGTCGGCTGCAAAGCAGAAGCCACTTGGAATAGCCTATGAAATACATGAAGTTACCTGCAGAGGAGACAAGAGTAGAATCAGAGAGGTGCTCTTAGCTTATTGGAGTTGCTGTAGTTCGTTTATACAGGCAGTGTAGAGGGAGTCCCTGAGATGTCTGTGGTTTGCCACCATGGGTCCAGCTAAGGAGTCAAGCGATCCTGTGCACTGTCACATATTGTCTTAGAGCAATCCCAGCCAAGATATGCACTTACGATAAGGGAGCAATCCCAGCCGAGGTATGCACTTACGATAAGGGAACAATCCCAGCCAAGGTATGCACTTACGATAAGGGAGCAATCCCAGCCGAGGTATGCACTTACGATAAGGGAGCAATCCCAGTCGAGGTATGCACTTACGATAAGGGAGCAATCCCAGCCGAGGTATGCACTTACGATAAGGGAGCAATCCCAGCCGAGGTATGCACTTACGATAAGGGAACAATCCCAGCCGAGGTATGCACTTACGATAAGGGAGCAATCCCAGCCGAGGTATGCACTTACGATAAGTGAGCAATCCTAGCTAAGGTATGCACTTACGATAAGGGAGCAATCCCAGCCAAGGTATGCACTTACGATAAGGCACAAACAGAAAATTACAACATCATGTTTTTTTTTTCGGAATGAAGGAAGAACATTTGCAGTGGGGCTGAGATTAAATTATAGCTTTTCAGAAACTCGGAATAGTTTCGTACAAAGACCATTGAATGCTTTGCATTCTCATTATCAGATTGATCCATTTTGAACGAGCGCTGTGGAGATTTGGAGCCCATTCCAAGGACTTTGGAACACAGAGGAGTCATTCACCCCGGTTAGAAAACCAGGCTATGGCAGGACAAACACAACATGAAGTATTCCACTTAGACGGGCAGTTACTGGATTGTGGGACAACAAAAAAATCCTGATTATCCAAAGAAAATCCAAATAAACTTGCAAACTCCACTTGTAGAGCTAGGGGAGGGTTTGAAAGCATCAGCAATGTAGTAGCAGTATGCCATCCAGCTATTAGGGCCTGGGGACTATAACTTCTAAGAAAGAATTGTCCTTTAAGAAAAAAGGGGACTTACCAACAATCTCGAAGACATTGGCTAGGAAGATGATGTTCTTGGTGGTGCGGGTCCGATCAGACCAGTGGCCAAACAGAGGTCCAGACAATAGGCCACTCAAACTGAACGCAGACAGGCCAAGGCCCAGGAAGTACGGCGGTGCCTCCAGGATCTGCAGGTACCTCCATATGGTGGGCAGGATCACAGCTGCAAGTCAGAAGCATCATATTACTAATGTTGGGACTGAACATTACACAATAGGCCCTTGGAAGAAAAGAAAAATGTATCAAACCCAGTCCACTGGAAGCTAAGCAGGTTTGGGCCTGGCCAGTACTTGGATGGGAAACTGACTAGGAAAGCTGGGTTGGAAGAGCTGCTGGAGAAGGTGTTGGTGTGGCCAGCATGGAAGCCCATCCTGTGGTCCCCCTGGATCTCAGTGCAGTGGTGGCGACACTGTGCTGTAAGAATGGCACTGTCCTTCGGATGAAATATAAAACAGAGGTCCTGACTCTCTGAGGTCATGACAGATCCCTGGGCATCCTTTGTAATGGGTCCTGGCTAAAACTGCCCACTGTGGCCCTATCAAATCTGGCCTCCTAAACATCCCCCATATCTAACTGGTGAATTCTCTCCTGCCCTTTCACCACCTTAGCTACTGTGTGGTGAGCGTACTGGTGCAGAATGGCTGCCGTTGCATTGTCCAGGTGGGGGTGATACAGTGGTTGTGGTTGCAGTGACTCCCCATTGCTTCTGTAAAGTGCTTTGGGAGTCTTTCTAAAAGTGCTATACAAATGTAACATTCATTCATTCGATGAGTAATTTCACAAGCTGAAGCCTCAGATCTTAAACTTGGAAGTATAATAAATGTGCCTAGTTGTGCTAACAAGTGTTTGCCCAGCATAACCTAGCTCCAAGCTATAGTGACGTGAGTGTGATATTGCAGACTGACACAGGGCCCACTGCACTTCTGGAAGCTTTTTAGGACAGAGAGAGCAAGCTTGAATTGGTAGGTGCCAATTGTGTGTCATTTATGTTCTGTCCCGGGTGATTTTTTTTATCTGAGACGAGTTTAAGGCAAGTTAAACTTAAAACACAGAGGAATAGCATATCAGATAATTAAACATAAGTGGATATGAAGGGCCAGGCAGAGGAGAATCTTAAGGTTTACTCGGAAACTGCTCAGACAGAGGATGTTAGGTGAAGTGCAGATGGTTTCACCCATAAAGAGAAGACGGCAGGCTGGCTAAATGGACTTTCCTGCGTCATTAGACGCCACTAAAATTCAATGAAATTTTCATTAAAGCCAAGTGCCGCCTCACTAATTCCGCATAAGCTACATAAAACCTGCTTCAACATTTTCACTACCTCGAATGCCTGTGGGATTTGTGTATAGGTTCAGGGTTCTTAAATAATGCTAAACGAAAATGTACTGTCTGTTTTAAACTCATGTCATTCTATATGTGAGAATTATACTGGTCGTCGTTCTTTGAGCCGTGGGACAGCGGTAAATAAAGATACGAACAGCGGTGGTAAAACGTACCGTACTCGATACCGCTCATAAGGAAAATTAATCCAACTGTCACGAAGGTCAGCTGCCTTTTCTGGCGGTACTCCATACTCACAAATGCATCTGCTGCCCCGATCAGCTGAAAAGGCGTCTCTATGAAGCGGACGCGGCACAGGAAGCAGGCGATGGCCAGGAGCGCGATGCCGCCGCGCCTCCTGCAATGCGATCGCTTAGTTAATGATGCAGATGTTCGCTCCCATTACCATCTGCAGGAGTGCGGGGGCTTTGCAGGAGAAACCCGGCAGTACTGGCCGCAAAACTAAGCAGAATTAAATATTAAGCTTAATGTGACATAAGCATCTGCGTGCCTACTGACGGAGCGACGTCAGGGAATATAGATTGTTGTTCAAAGTAGGAGAACTAAAGTTATGCACTTTGGTGCGAGGGATGAAAAAAATCTATCGAATAAGACCCAACATCATGTGTAATACAATTTGAGTTTTCTTTTACAGATTCATACCTGAAAGAGGAATAATAGCCCATTCCTCTGAAACTTTGTAGAGGCCACTTTTAAACATTTTTTTCCCTCGCTAGTATTTTGTTCTACCGCATAGCAGCACCTGATAGGGCTATAACCAATTTAATCTATAATTCACCACCGGCATGGGTAACCATCTCATATTTCAATCCCCAGCATCTCCACTTACTACATTTGGGGCAGGCAGGTGGTGTAGTGGTTAGGGACACATCTGTGTAATCGAAAGACGGTACCTGACCCACAGTTACCGTCCCCAAGCCCTGCTCCCCGGGTGCTCACGTAGCTGCCCCCTGCTGTGTCACGATGTCACAGGGGTTAAATGCAGAGGACACATTTCGTTGTTGCGTGCTGTGGCGCGTCAACAATGACGATTAATCACCTTCACTTCATGCTTACCTGTAGTCGTAGTCAGATTTCTGAGTCAAGGTATCTGGTATACATTGCTGCGCTCTGTCACTACAGCCAAAATCTTTAAATCCCTCACGTAATAGACAGAAATTAGTGACTTACAAAAGAAACTAAGAGTCGGCCGTTTCTCGAGGATACCGGACATCCAGATCAGTTTGAATACTTAGAATGGCAGGGTAATTTTATGCACAAGAATAAAAAAAACAATAATGTAGTTCCTATTCAATTTTTTCTGCAGGCCAGGTCCTTCCATTGACTCCGGGGTTATAATTATGTGTAGCAGTAATGGGTTTATAATCTAGCACTTAAGATAAAAGGCAATAGATAATATCAGAGCAGAATTTGCCCCTATATAATCGGCTTCCATTATACATAAAACAAACGGTCACAGCAGAGAAATATGGCATTATAAGAAGCGTAATTAAGAGGAACCCAGCTTTGTGTGATACTCATACACCAAACAAAACACTACTTACATATACTTGTATAAAAAAAAAAAGTCATATTTATTTACATGGCATTACAAATCAGTATAGTGCACCACTGGAGTTTCTAGCACACGGGTATAAAACAGCTGAATGCTCTCACTGAATCCAATTCACAGAGTTGATGGGGCTGCTCAGTGAAAGCTGGTGCTTTCAAAAGGCCAGCTTCTTCATGAGCAGATACACCCGGGAGTCCACTTCGAACCCGTGCAGGTTGTTGGCGTCTCCCTGCAGCCTCATCAGCAAGCCTCCGTAGGATACGTAAGCCGATCTGGAGGCATGGGGGGTGAGAACAGAGGCATGGGTGAAGGCGTGAGCTACAGACCCAGACAATGAAAGGGGGGCCGGAGGTGGGGGGGCACTTACAGTCGCGTAGCCGCCTCTGTGGACGTCTCATCTCCCTCGATTTTGTACACTTTCCCGTACATCACGTAATCAAACTGGTCCGCCCTACCCAAAGTACAGACGTAAGGCGCACTACCAAATGAGGATGAACACAGGTAATCTTAACCTGCAGAGAACGCAGAATCTACCTGGAGGGGCGATCATCCTGAGGGTTGTACTCTCCGTCGTCCGGAGTGCCATCTTCATACAAAGTACTCGCTATGACCAACCTAAACTTGTCTCCTGCAAGGTATCAGAGAAGTTTGGTCATATGAGTAATGATGTGCTTCTACAAAAGGTGGCAATGATATCATCTCTCACAATTTAGGCCTAACATCTTGTATCATTTATACTCTATATGGACAGAAGTATTGGGACACACCTCTTAATCACTGAACTCGGGCGTTTCATTCAGACACATTGCCACAGGTGCATAAAATCAAACACCTAGCCATGCAGTAATTTTTACAAACATTTTTGAAAGAAGAGCCCTGTGAATTCAAGCGTGGTACTGACATAGGATGCCACCTTTGCAATAAATCAGTTCATGAAATTTGCTCCCTGTGAAATATTCCATGGTCAGCTGTTAGCGGGATTATTGTGACGCATTTAGAAAGAACAGAAACTCAGCCACGAAGTGGCAGACCACATAAAGTAACAGAGCTGCCTCAGAGTGCATAGTGAAGCACATAAAGTCTCTGTTGACTAAATAACTACTTCTGGCATTAACCCCAGCACAAAAACTGCACACCATGAGCGTGATGGAATGGGCTTCCATGGCCAAGCAGCTGCATGCAAGCCTCACATCACCCAGTGCAATGCCAACCGTCGAATGGAGTGGTGTAATATCGCCACTGGACTATGGAGTAGTGGAAACATGTTCTGTGGAATGAGGAATCGTGCTGTTCTGTCTGGAAGTCTGATAAATTAATCTGGGTTTGGCAGATGCCAGGAGAACGTTACCTGCCTGACTGCACTATGCCAACTGTAAAGTTTGGTGGAGGAGGGATAGTGGTGTTTGGTTGTTTATAAAGGGTTGCGCTGGCTGAGTTTGGGGTAGGAGAACTTGTCTGGCCCACACAAAGCCCTGACCTTAACCCCACAGAACACCTTGGGGATAAGCTAAAATGGAACATAAAAGTTCCTGTAGGTGTAATGGCCAGGTGTCCAGATACTTTTGTCCATACAGTGTATGTACCACCTCTTACACGTTTTAGCTCTTACCAAGGTCCACAGGATATATCTGAATGTTGACATCAAGAATGAGGTCCATTTTGAAAGACTCGCTCTCACAATGTAGACGAGACACTACAAAGATAAAACCAGTGGTCAACACCATGGTAAACTCTGATGTTTACCATGGACATAGTATTTAAAAAACGTAGTCCTCAAAGTTTTTTTTTTATTTATTATACAGTACATCGATCAAAACATTCTGCCACGTACACGTTTGGCCTCATGACGACCGCTAGTGAAACACATCAGTGAGCTGGCCTTTCTATCGCATTTCTGTAGTTAGTGGGTAGAATACCTCACCTCTGTCAAATTTCTTTCCATCAGGGTCAATGTCCTTCACATCAAATATGTCTTCAAACAGAATCCCTGCCATTTCCTTCCAGTCCCGAAGTTAACAAGCAGGACAATAAACGAGCTCCGTTTGACACGTCGAGCCTGCGAGGAAATTACAAGCAGATAAGACGAGGTATTATATTTATCCACATGAGCAAGTCAGAGCGTTGATCCATTCATCAGAGATCAACGAAATGAAAATGGTAAAAAAAGTAATCAAACGACTCATAAAACTAAGAATAGATGACATTATTACCAACGTTTGTGCTACATGTAATTACGGTTATAATGCAAATTCATACACGCATAGAAGAATGTACAAACATCATTTTCTACATGAAATACCATTCAGTCATTCCCCTGTAGTCTAATAAGAATCACATTTGAGTCCCATCATACACAATTTGTATAGCAGAGTGCAAAGCTAGCTTACGTTTTCGCTAAATTAGCTGTCCAGTCACTACTTTCCTTCTTTATCTTAATTTGGTGTTTGTTCACGATGCTATATATAATTTAAATACACTCAAAAATGAGATTATATTAGTACAGCAGCACCGGTCATTGCTAGCGCGCCGACATGTGTTTAACCTCTGACCTGCGAACCGGAAGTACTTCTCTTCTACTTCCGGAAGAAGCAGCGTCTCTACAAGCCAATATTTATGTTTGACATAAACTACATGAACTACAACTATTTAAGGTTCTTATTTAGCATAGGTAATATGTAGCTTAATAATCGTTGTGCTGTTTATATGTGATTCCTTTGTGTTAATTATTTTTTGCGGTCAGACCGATTTACGAGTAGGCTGTAAATGATTATCGAAAAGTACATGTATGGTGTTTTATAGCATTCATCCGTTTGATTAATTTTTTGCAGTTATATTGGTCGTCTGACTGACTAATGTAAATGTGGCGTTTTGATCTATGCTTTCTTAGGAAGCCTTAATACTACTCCTGTTTCCTGCTGAACTGTGTATGCAATTAAAATATGGCCATGCCTATGCAATCCTTTCCCACTAGATGGCACAGTTTCTGTTTTTTCTGCTTTTTTCGTATTTTACTCGTTTTACGCTTTTGGCTGTGTGGAGTCTACAGGTTCTTTTTATTTAGGCTTTATGAACTTTCTAAAATGTCGATAGTGTCTGCTTGTGTCTAGCTGGGACGGTCTGGAAACCTGTCCAAGGTGTATATATACAGGGTCATTGGAAATGTATTTATAAATGCTACTCATTGTTTATCAATAACTGAAATACCAAAACTGTGAACTTTCATTTGGATCAGTTAGTTAATTTGAGCGATGTGTTCATGGGACCTGTGTTTCGCATGTAATTTGCTTGTACGTCTATGTTACAATAAAATATGTATGATCGTTTATAAAGCACCGGGTAAAAAAGGATGTTTTGATCGAAAAGTTATGCATAAGTGATATGTTGATGTGGCTACAATGTTCATCTCAGCTGGTGTCACTGGATCAAATCATTAAGATATAAAAGCTCATAGCAAGCAGAAGGACTTCAGTGACTAGTGGAACCATGCAGAGGCATGTGGCCATGCCGCGTTTGGGGTAATATTTACTTCAAGCATTTTTAATTATTCTTTTGACTTTAGTATTTTGAAGGAGTTAATTAAATTACAAGTTATTAACATAGTTTATGTGGGAAGAAATTGAATTTATCAGCTTAAATTTTTAGTTTGTCATTATGCTTGTGAATATGTGTAACAGCGATGAGAAACATTGCAAAAAACAGGCTTCTGAGCACGTTTGGTGCGAGAGGAAGTCCCATGGATGTGGGGAGATCCCTCGGGAGTTTATCTGCCTTTCCTGTGGCAGCTTCGTTGCCCAGGTGATGGTGGGAGCATCGCTCCCTGCAGACACCATGTGAGCGCACACAGAGTCACACCACAACAACATCCCCACAAAGGTAGGGCTTGGAAGACAGGAGTTGTCTGATGATTGCCGGCAGGGGTGTGTCTAGTAGAAGGAGTAGGGCTGAACTGGGAGAGGGTCACAGGATGGTGCACGACTCAATGTCTCGCCGTGGATCTTTCGGCGTTCCCATCTACATCAACCTCCTGAATGCTCGCCGAAACAAGTCTAGGTAAGATGGGGCATTTAACTTTACTCCATATGATCTCACTACTTTTATCTGAAATAAGCTGCCTATTCCTTCCTGATGTATGCTTTGTGTATGTCTACAACCGTATATTGTTACTTTTCAAGCCTATCTATAATCTTAAAGTAGCCCTTCCCAAATCAGGCAGCTTAACTGGGGATTGGGGGTATGAGCCTGCATATATCCATATCTAGCCTTCTTTATTTGTGCCCCATCTGTCTGTGGATCCTGAATTTGTGGCTGAAATTGAATTCAACTGTTACCGTTTATGCCCATCAGGGACAATGGCTCTAAATTAATTATTAGCTTTTGCACTAAAAAAATGCATAGCTTGGAGAGTTACAAATTCCCATTTATGAAATTGGACTTCTTCAGAATAACTTCACCTAAAGTCTGTTCCTCAAGGGTCAAACAGCAGGTGCCTCTTCACCAATCTTCTGGTTATATGTAGACTCTCTTAAAGCAGTGTACCACCTGCACAGGCAGAGCATTCACTCGATGGCGGAGACCGATGCCCGGAGCA
Organism: Petrocephalus sullivani; assembly: GCA_026780845.1. NCBI lineage: Eukaryota > Metazoa > Chordata > Actinopteri > Osteoglossiformes > Mormyridae > Petrocephalus > Petrocephalus sullivani. The sequence continues at coordinate 10,030,249 of JAODKM010000042.1, forward strand.
GACAACGGGAGTGGACGTCACAAACACCCACGTCTAGCGTGGGCGAAGACAGGGCTGTCATCCTGGGCTTCACCATGATAGGCTTCTCTGTTCTCATGTACTTCGTGTTCGGATTTGCCATCGTGAGACCCTACCTGAACAGGTCAAGCTCCGAACAGCTGAAACGCACAGGAATGTAAAGGGCCCATCTGTTTATGACGCATTTTGTAAGGCCAGCCTGCACGCATCAGCACATTTCAGACTAACTGTGAGAAGGAAGATGGACTCAGTATCGCTAAAGTGATCTTGGTAGAGCTAGCTTTAATCTTCCTTCTTAGACCACACGCAGATCAGAAAGCCCATATATGGCAGTCAGCCTTTTCTTTTCTTGATTGGAATGATCGTTGAATTAGAAAAGAAGCTTACTTTGTAGGAACCATTGTTCATATTCTCCGTCGCCCTGTGATGGTTCAGCAGCTGGAGCCAGGAGTGCACATGCAAGCTGATCCAGGTGGATCTCCTGAGCGATCAGGTGGATTGCAGAGCCCAGGGCAGTTACCCGTGCCTGGAGGTGCTGGTGAACCTCTCGCACTCTGGAAGTCAGGTTGCACTGCGCTACAATGAAGAGGCTTTTGACCTCGTCCACAAGGTGCGCTACGGCTATAATCTCCATCTACTGATTTGTCTGCGACATCCATTCGCGGCCACTTATCCAGGGTATGATTACAGTGAATCTGAAGCCTATCTTGAGCAACATAAAGCGCATGGCAGAGAACATCCAAGGACCTTAAATGAAGTGGCAGCGCATCACATGGCAGTAGGGACCCAATAGGGACAATTTAGAGATACCAGTTATCCTAAATCACACATGCAAGCATGGGAACGATATACAAACTACATGCACATCTTATTTGATCTACTTGTTCTGTATCAGTGATGCCTCCTGTTTTCTGTTTAGTGTTTCTTTGTGCCCAAATGCCAGAGAAATAAAAACGAGGTATTAGCCGAGGCTCAGGAAATTCAGAGCTCGCTGCTGAAGAAAGAGGCCAGTCCCTTCGGCTGCTACCACAGCTTCAAAGAGCGCCCCGAGGAGGCCATCTTGACCAAAAAGTATGACAGCTGGCTGGTGCTGCAGTGCATGTGCTGGGCCACGCTGATGCTGGTGGGCGGGGTTAGCATCGTGTGTCTGGTGAAACTGACTCAGAGGCTGGCACACATTTGTCTAGGGCTCAAGGCCACGGAGGGTCCAGGGCCGGGCCTAGGCAGGTAGCAGGAGAGAGGCCAGCGCCAGCAGAGAGTGAGGAACCATGGGGAATGCCTGCATCTAGCATGCTGACATGGATTAGTAACCCTCAAGGTTGTAGATTCCAGGAAGGGCTCTGCTATTTGTAGCTGTGAAGTCCCTGAAAGTGACTGTAGCGATTTAGACCAATACTGTTAATCCCCTTGGAAAAACCATCGAACAGCTGAAGTGGTTTTTCCAGACTGCAGGGTTTTGATCTACTTCTGACACTCAATTTGAGCAGTTTTTACCCAAACTCAACCAGTGTAACCTCATTCATGCTTTGCCAGCAAGGGATACTTAGGAAATACTCTGCATTTGAAATAAAATTTATTTGTACATTTATATAACATACAATATTTGAGAAATTGGGTACAAAGCAATCGTTTTCTTAAATAGCAATGAATAACAGACAGGAATGAAAAAGCTGCTTAAGGTAGTTAGTGTTTTACCACATAATGCTGCCTTAGGCCAAGTATCATCCACAGCTCTGTAGCAAAATTGACTGAAATTGTGCTGCTATTTCACTCTCATGCAAAGGGGTTTCATACTTTTTTTTGTTTTGTTTCTGCCTTACAATCATGATTAAAAATGATTCAAATTGTTTAGGGGCATTTTGGAAATCTGCTGTAAACAATTCATAAGGCCTATTCAAACGAGTTTCTTCAAATGATGCCCTATGTGTCCGGTTAAGGTTTCATGGGATGTTCATGGGATGTTCGTGGGATGTTGTTCCTATTCCATATACAGAGCCTGGCCTAAGTTTGGCATTAAAGGAGTAAAAGTTCTTACGCTGCCCAACTGCTTTGGGACACGACTACTCATTGATTTTTTTTTTCTCAAACATTCACAATCGGTATGAAATAACCTTTTAAACAAACCTTCAATATGTCACCACAAGGTTACAACATTTATGCTTGTGACAAGAGGGGGAAAGGTGGTTTACAGTAAAATTCAAGTAAGGATATCTTCTCAGAACTAGCAGAGTATTTTACTGTTTTCTCTTCAGTGAGTTATCCTGGGATCTTGGGAGTCTGACAGTGTGGACCTCTGAAACAGGTCCAGTCCAACGCTGTGACCCAAAGAGAGAGAGCCACTGTTCTGACTTACAGACTGGAAAACAACGAGAGTACGCTGGCCTCTTGTCTGACCCATAACACGGCGTATGACGATTGGTGTCGCTTAAGCAAACATGCAAATCACTAACTACAGGATCCCTTTAGATAGAATGCATTTTAGAAAAGACGGGGGGAAAAGTTACAAAGTGCAAAAACACCTATACACTTCAGTTTCAACTGAATAGCTATTAAATGGTTTACTAAATAAGAGCACATTTGTATTTTTAAAAAATGCAAAATTGCAAGAATCTCACATGAATGCATAAGAAGTCTGGAATAATTGTATACTTTAACCACATGACTAGTACTGTTGGGGTGGGAAAAAAAATTCACAGTTCAGATAGTTCCGGGCCTTCTTATTTTCTGACATTTATAATGCAGTTTTGCAAGATAATTTTTTTTCTTCATCAGTTCATTTAAATACATCTTCTGGAGTTGATTAGTAGGGCTACACTTGAATGTTGGCAAATCCAAGCAAAGGCTGCTCTGTCCTGCCGCAGTAAAAACACTTACTTTCTTCAAAGCGGAACGCGGAAACAATGCTGATGTCTGCATCACACACTGACACGACGAGTCTGCATGTCTACACGGCCTGCCCCACAGCCTGTGCGCGTGTGTGTGTGTGCGTAATGGCATTCTAAAAAAATAAAAAAATCTATGGTCTCATTCCCTTTGACTATATTGCAGTTGGTCTTACGTTTAACTTCATTTAAAAAATGCCTAAATGTAACTGCACTCCACATCATATTAACATGCACCTTCTCCAAGACACTACATAGCAAACAACATTTCTGTACAAACCCATTATGACGAGAACTGCACTTTTAAATACTGCAAGTGGACAGCAACTCTCCACGAAGTCAATTTCTTGTTAAAAACAACAGAAGATATAATCTCGCTAAATATAAATAATGTGTTTGCCTAACAAGGGACTTTCAGAGATAGAACTGTTGTACCTTGTGCAAGTTAGGATATGGTAAAACATTTGATATGGATAATCCATCGTTAAACTTTGGCTTAGTAAACAAAGCTAAATTCAAACAAGATTTATGTACAGAGTAAGTACTTCATGTTTTTAATTACGTATGACAAATACAATAAAAGTCTTCTCAGAGACACAGAAGGTAGTCTACCGGTAACCAAGGAAACTTCAGACAGCAGGTGTAGCCCATTCATGACATTCTTCTGATGAAGAGTGGCTCAGAGGCCTGTAATAATAACCATATCAGTTCTACTCACTTGGCTTCAAACGGTCACTCCTGACTTTCAATAACCACCCAAAAGAAACACCAGCAATTGCAACGGCCGTGACCACAGGACAGCATCGGTCCTCCTCCAGCGGAAAAGCATTCCCACTGATCCACCTGGGAGTCGCTGTCCAGTTATAATTCATGCTGATCGACAGAACTGAACTGAAATGTCTTTTTTTGCGAACAGACAAGAAATTTCGGAACTACGGTTGAACGGGACATGTGAATGTCCAACCAAGTTACTTCTCAGAGTTTACTGACAGCCACATGCCACTGCATCTTAAGTGCAGTGCGAGGTAAATGGCTGGGAGTCAAAGCCGGGTGTAGATACTTTATTTAGGGAACTCCTGATCAAGGAGATGAGCTTTCAAGTTAGGTTATCACTCACTCCACTTCCTGTTACTACGATTCACAGCACATAGCGGCTCTGCGCACCACCCTCAGCCATTTATATTACATTACACTAGATTATAAACAAAAGGGGTGAGTCACAAGGCAGTATAAGCTATTTGTGGGGGGGGATTAGGTCAAGTCAGAATTATATAAACAATGAATTGTATTAGCAATATGAAAAGTAAACAAACATACTTGCCTATCAACGGCACATTTGCAAATGTATTTAGGCCCATTTTACAGTCTTTCGCGTCCTACAGCATAATGAAGTCTTGATTTGGTTTGGCCAAATCTTTTCCCACTAAAAAATGCCATTCCCGGACTTTGAGAACTTCACCAGACTCAGCTTGGGGAAAGGCTGGTCCTGTCTGCTCGGATCGGCGTCCTGATCGCATTACATGCATCTCTCGCATCCGACATTCCACAGCTGGAGGAAACGGAGGAAGACCGCTGGCCACCTCGTGATTTGCAGCCGCCTGCTCTGCTCCTCCCTTCCAGAACCGGCGCCGTGCGGAACCGGCCGTCTCCTATTGCACGTCCGGTGAGGCTCTGCACTGCATTCACCGCGGAACATTCAGCCCCCCCCCGCATTGCGCTTTCATGCACAAGCGTCTGAAATCGATAGCTACCCAACATCCTCTCAGGATGGGCGGGACAGGGTGGGGGGTATGATTTCTTATATTCGACACCATGTCATCCATACGCTGCTTTCGGTGACTGACAGCTGATCCTCCTTCATGACATAAAAACAAGCCATTTAAAGAAAAGTTAAGATAAGTCGAAATCATTTACGCAAGGAAATACCCTGTCTCGCTCAGGACTCTCGACACATTCTCTGCATATATAAAGGCATAGAAGTTAGAGGAAGACGTATACCTCGCCAAGCTCCTGGGGGAAAAAGAAAAAAACAATTGGGGGAAAAGAGGTACATTTTTATACGAAGGCCAAAAAGAACAATTTTCTCTGTCACACATATTGACACAGAAGGGGACAAGGAGACACAGGAGATGGGAAGGAGTCCTCGCTAATGAGAACGCTGGCCACCCCAGCGACTGTTTCCTAGGGGCAGGAGTTGAGTGTGGAGACGACAGCAGGTTGCGAGCGATGCTGAGGTCCACCCAAAGTCTTCCTGGGTTGTTACGAAGGCTACATGGACGGCTTGCTCATCACGCGCCGATCACCGGAGCTCGAGTCCGCCGCCCGCGGCCGCGTCCCCCTCAGTTCAAAGCGTGCTGCCGGATTGTGTGGAAGATCCAGTCCATCTTGGTGGTCCAGCCGCCGTGGTGGGCGTCGTTCATCTGCTTCATGAAGTAGTCCAACGCCTCCTGCTCGCTCTTGTCCAACGCGAGCGTCTTTCGGATGTAGGCGATGTCGTCAAAGGACTGCAGCTCGGGCATACCGGAGCCCAGCATCATGGAGAACAGGTTGATGAACAGGTTGGCATGCTGCCGGATTGCCAGGTAGGCTTTGTAACACATCTCCTGGAACCTGCCGGAAGAATGGAGGCGTGAGGTGGAAGTCCCGTGGCCTAGGAGATGGCCTACACCCATTCTTGTGTATTATATTACCTATGTATTCATCCATGCATCTCTATAACCTCAATAACCACTAATCCAATTAGGCTGGTGAGCCAGGAATCAATCAGAGGAAGCTCAGGGCGTGAGCTAGGGTATATATGTTACACATTATATCGTAGTCTATGTACTGAGAGGAAATCAGCAGCCTTTTAAAAACCTCTAAGTGCTGACGGGCAGGATTCTGTCTATCGGGTTTTTATCCGTATCTAAGCAGTAGGGAAGGCAGGCAGGATGCTTCTTGGAATAAGCACTGAGAATCTGTTGTTATGGGATACGGTAAGGATTTGTTCATTCCATAGTACAAGTTGCTGCAAATAAGCATAATACTGAAATCCCACAAGATCCTCATAAAGTTGAAAGGACAGGCTGTCCTGGAAAAGTACTGAAAAACCAGAACAGGAAGGAGAAAGGGACAGGGGGTGGGTACCTCTCAAACTCTCGGGTCTTGGTGCACTCCTGAGTTCCTTTGCTTATCACTATTAGAAAGTCCTGTGTCAACACGAACGGCACCCGCTCTCTCTTGTAGCCAAATTTCTTTTTCTTGTGATCCAGGAAATGGCCAAAATCTATATGGAACAGCTGGAAAGAGAGGGAACGAGGGAGAGTTACTTTGCAGTGAACGCGTGAAGGTTAAATAAACCAGTTCTTTTAATAAACCGTTTTAAAATCGGTGAATGACACGCGTCCTACCTGCCCGTCGTCCTTGACCATGATGTTACTATTGTGTCTGTCACCGATTCCCAAGATGAACGTCGCCACACAGTAACCAGCACAAGATCGCGTGAACAAATCGATGGCCAGGTCATACCTGCGTGGATTCGGCCAATGAATGTGCAGCAATAATTGATATATTTTAATATGATACAAACATCTCAGGAGCTATGTTTCCAATATATAAAACGTTTAATGTGTCACTAACACAAAAAGAAATAAAAAATGATACAGTATGTTGCTGATACTCAGATACATACATTGAATATCCTCACTAGTGAATTTTCGCATTAATACCGTGACTCACATTTCCCCCTTGTTCTTATCTTTGAGCCACTGGTGAAGAGTGTGACTGTTGAACTGCAGTGCCCCCTTCAGGCCGCCCTTGCACTGGATCTGCATGATGGTGTGCGAGTTTCTCACGGCCTCTATGAGACCCACGCAGTCGCCGATGGACAGGCAGCCGTAGGGCAACATTCTTCCCCGAAAGAGCGGAGAGATGAAAATAAAAGAAAATTAAGCCAAGGAAAACAAAGTGAGGAAGTGCAGTGGGCTAAAGGGCTGCAGACGTGGAGCCCTAATCCCTCAGCACGACATCCCAGGGCCGCCGAGCTGCTCGGGGAAGCTGGATGCTCTTTACAACATCATCTAAGATTCAATCCTTCAAAATGAAATCAGGTTCTCAGGATTTTAGTGCAAATTGCACTGACTGCAAAAGGCACATAGACATCTTAATTCTTTTAAAATATGAATTAGCTGGAACAAACATGGCAGCACGGTGGTAGAGTGAGTAGCCACCAGGGTTTGAATCTTCTCACCATGTTGTGTAGGATTCTTCCCACAAGTATGAAGGTCTGCAGTTGGGTTCACTACCGCCTCTAAATTTAACAATATTTCTGTGTGGACTGGGATAGACCCATGATGCCTGGTGCCTTGTAGCATCTTGGACACTCTTCAGGTCCGTCCCCGTGACCCTACACTGGATAATCGGTTAGTGATGGAGATATGAAAGGTACCTGAGATCGAGGCCTTGGTTCTGCCATATGTTCTCCATGATCCGAATGATCTGTAGGGTCAGCATGTCTTGCCGCAAATCTACGGGACAGTTGAGACATGACTAAGCGATGGAAGCAGGTTCATGTTGGTTCGTCTCAGTCTGCACGCCTGGCCGATGTCGGTGAAACGCGCCTCTACGCCCATGCACCGTGAAACTCACCGTCGCCGTTCTTGAAGATGATCTCGTTGTTCTGGAAGAGGAGCTCTGACATGATGTCTGGATTTTCCCAGTTTAGCCACAGCGGTCGCTTGGCGGAAGACATTATCCTGCACTCCTCGAGTCTGGAGGAGTTCAATGAGCAACTCTGAGCATCTTGAAAATGCAACTTCGACTCTGCTCAACATCCCTTCCCATTCATACGGTGCTCTTCCTAATTTCTAAAAATTCAATGAATGAAATAACCTTTTCCCCTTCCTTTAGAAAAACACAGTTTGTTTATAATTTGTAGCTTTCCATTTCAATCTATATCAGTTTATTAAAATGAATAGCTTGGAAAAATTACATCTTTCCATTGGAAAAAAATTCTCAACCAAATAAAGGTGAGAACAGCAGAAAGTCTAATAAAGACGCAGAACTGTACTTCTGTTTAAAAGTCTTATAGCAGTGATTTAAAGCATGCCAGGATGCAACTGAAACTTCTTATACGTTCCTACAGACTAATTGCACATACAACCTCTGAAGCCTGAAACATGTTTGTTTTTTATCAGAAAATCAGGTGGTCAACAAGAGCATGTCCACAGACCGGAGGTTGCCCAATTGGTGGGCGGGATTTAGTGGAGATGTGAAGTTCTGCAGGGCGTCCATGTAGTCTGGCCTCCTCATCTGCTCCACCAGGAACTTCATCTGTACCTGGGGAGGAACAGGTGTGAGAGCCCCAGTTAGAGGAGGCCGACAGGAAGGGCGCCCCCCTGCTCTGGTCTGAGGTTAGATAAATGGCAACAGTCATGCCACGTGGTGACACAGTATGGGGAAAACAGCAATGACTTCACTGAAACAATGACTTACAGTCATAAGCAAGAGGTGCAACCCCTAGTCAATTTACATATTGTCTTAGTTTTCCAAGTGAAGTAAATTCAACACCTCTGCAGGGTGTATCAATTCAATTTTAAGACCTCACAAGAAATAGCACTTGACGGTTCTTGCACATGGCACATTCTGTTACTTTCCCAATCTGTTATTTTCAGCAAAGAAACAATGACCGTGCATTAAAACTAGAAGATACGCCCTGCAGAAACTCCTTTTCAATTTGTCCACAACAGCCCACTCTGCATCACAGGTCCCCCACTAGAGCCATGGATCTCAGCCAGGCCCCAGCTCGGAGTGTGTTCACAAGACCTTCCTCCCACGGTCCACAAGCTTACAGTTCACTGGTGACTAGTCCATTCCCTATGTGTTAATGTCCTAAAATGTAGCAGCATACGGCCCAGGGCGTGCCCCTGCTTACACCCTGTGTTTCCTGGGATAGGCCAAGCATCATCCACAACCAGACAACCAGTTATTAAAAATTGACTGATTACAGATCCCAGCTGCTTCTGATTCAACCTTTCAGCAAAACTATTTTAAGTAAAGTATAATAACTCTTCCTGGAAAAAAATTTAATCACACCATCTACAAATGAGATCATTACACTGACTTAAAACATGCGTACATTATGTTCTTAGTCACAGGGTGGCCAGCGGGACTAGTGACCGTTTGTGGCCAACAGGGAGCCCTCAAACCTCTGGGGCTCCACACAGATGCATGTGGTGGTAAACAGCAGCACCGTGGGCGGCCACTGGCGAGTTACCTTCTGCGTCTCATCTTTCTTCTCCTGCTTCAGGATGTCGGTCAGGTTGATCAGCTTCTCCATGGCCTCCACCTGCCGGCTCAGGTGCTTCAGGTACATGCCGCAGGCCCGGCAGTACGACTCCAACAGCAGCCCGAAGCGCTGGCTGACTGTCTTATTGTGCATCTCGGATCTGCGAGGCGACAGTCAGACTCTCGGATTACGCGGAACCCCACTGTCACACGCTCCCCGTCCCGGATGCCAGTCCGGCTTCTGCAGGCAGGACGGCACTCAGCCGGGAAGGGAAGCTCCTCAATCACACCTGCAGCCTGAATTCAGTGGGTAATCTTCTTTTCATCGCAGTCCAAGAAAAGAATCAACTTACTTCAGGTGCCAAAAAAAGAAGTGTCCGATCCTCTGGTTCGTCAAAGCTTTCTTCAGCAGAAACCGCACCAAAGGATTATCGAGGTACTGCTCGTACTTCAGCACCTGACGACGAGATAACACTGAGTTTTATGAAAGAGAAAACAAAACGAAACCCTTACGGTTCCCAATTCAGTGGGAGTACGCAGGGCTTCTCAAGCACAGCCCGAAACTTACTATACCTGTACCAACTGGATGAGGTACTGAGAGAGTTTGTCGTCTGTCAGATATTTCTCAAGGCACCGAACAGCAAAGTCACGGATCATCGGGTCGGGGAAGTTGCAGTCCAGCAGTTCCATGGCCTGTTCCGGTTTTATTGCTGGCCAGTCCTTCAGAAGGCAGTACATCTTCGAAAAAAAGGGGGGGGGGGGATTACATGTGGCCATGTTCTGAGGACTGAGGGAGATGAAATTAAAGAGAGAGAGCATTGAACGGGCCTCTGCATACCTGAGCCACTTCATCTCTAGAGTTCCACTTCACTGCAAGGAGGATCTTGGGCAAGATTTCAGGTATATTTACACAATAGTGCCTGGAGAGGGAACAGAAAACACAGAACTGAATGTCTAATCCTCACAGGTCCTCCCTCCATCATCTCCTTCTCCCTCTTCCCACCATGAATGCGTTCTACCTGTGCCTCCACAGGAAGTCCTTCTCTTGTTCAGTGATCTCAGACAGGGGATCTCTGTTGCAGACCAGGCGGAGCTGCTCGTTGTCACTCTCGGTAAGGGCGTTGTCCCGGGCAAGGCGGTTACTCTGTGGGCCCGACAGGACGCACGGTCACACACAGCTGTGCGATGCGTCGCTGCACTATGGCGCTCGCCACTGACAGGTTCCAGGCAAGAAACACCCCATAATTCAAAGCAGGCCTTCCATCGGAAACAAAGAAGCCCTTATACGAGCCTGTTCCTAACTATTTTCATTAAAGTGCAATGTGCCGAGAATAACAAGCTTTCGGGCCCGTGAGCTTGTAACCGAAGCCATACTGATTTAGGGTGGGCTGTTTACCGGGGGGAGGGGGACAGAAAGGGATTTGCGTAGGAAGGACTTAACGTTTCGGGTGGTCAACACTAATGACAAGCCTCGCTGAGACAAGGCTTTACTTTATATTGTAAAAAGCCCAGTGCGCATTAGCTGGAAGGCCTCGGCTGACTACAGAAGCAGCGATGGAAGAGCCCAGAGAGAGCTGTTGGCTTCAGCTTATCATCGATCAGAATCGAACTCATTCACCTCGCTGTATGGGACCCGAGATGCAATTAGAGGTAGGAGCTGTCAGCTGCACTGGGAGAGATAAATGGCTGAACTGCACAAAATGCTCTCCTGGGATTTCGTTTCAAGAGTCTCCAGATACACGAGCACAGCTCAAACTCCGTGGCTGTTTACTGGTGAAGCCTTGTGGCTTTTTCTTTTTTTTTGTGTGTGTGTAAAACGACATCGCAAACAAAATATTTACAAGCCCACTCAAGCAGAGTATATATTTTCACATTCCACCAGAGAGCCTGAATACTGACACAAGTGTCACCATAAAAGCAAAGGTAAAGAAATTGCAAGCTACTTTTTCTACCAAGCAGAATTCCCCACCTACTTACACCTTTGATACAGTACAGATATGCACAGAAAAAAATGACATATTTCTTGAAGTAAACCTGATCACTACCCTAGAACGGGAATTCAATTTAATCAAATATGACCGCTAATTCCATGAAGCCCAATCTTCAAAATTGTTAATATGAAACAATCCAAATCTTTCTTCCATAGGGAACCGCAAAACCGATTACATGCTTCCTTAGCAGCAGAGCAGGAACATAAGATACTCAGAGCGTAAAAAAAAAATAAAAATCCATGACTTTACCAAGCCTGCGTGGCAGTAATTAAAGCCCAGCTCTCTGGATATGGTCCAGTTTGCGTGCTCCTCAACTGTGGCCATGTCTGGGAACTTCACCGGACTGCTGAAATAATCAAACTCCAGCTCCAAGCAGGGCGTTTCCTGAAAGCAGAGGTAGCGGCAGGCCATTTAACCAGCGGAGCTTCAGCTGACAACAGGGGAAGTTCTCGCAAGGTGATGCTGACCTTGTTGGGGTTGGAACCGGTCACCCCGATGGGGTTCAGCAGGTCCTCTAGTCCATGGGGCACGGGCCACAGGTTGAGTGCCATTTTCCCCGAGACGAGGTTGTGGGTGTAGTCAAAAAGGTTAACGTTGCCCCAGGCCAGCGGACAGTGTTCCTGACAAAAATTCACACCAAAGGCGAGCTCAATTTACAGCTGAGGCTGCCTGCTGCTCCACCAATTGATTAATTTTACATTTTAAGGTGTTGTTTTTAGAGCCCCACGGAGTCCAGTGTCTTCACTACATTAGCATAAGAGATTCACTGAGCAAAGCCAGACACAACAGGACCCATGAAAGCTTTCCTTATTGAACTTGAAAAAAATAAAAGCTTCGAAAATTATTTTTAAACTGAATTACAAAACAGCATTCCCAACCATGTCTTTAATTGTGTTTTTATACCAAAAAAAAAGTCTCATTCCTAAATTCTATTTCCAAGGTCACCTCGGAGTCAGCAGAAATACACTTGGATGGTTACACGCCCGTGACCACAACACAGAACCCGGGCCAGAAGAGGCCCTTGCCCACGCTACTGGCTCAGAGATCCCGCTGCGGGTTATCGCCGTGTATTATCCGCGCGCAGATGGGGGGGCTTTGGAAAACAGGCAGGTGGTGAAGGACGGACTCCGAGCTGCCCCTGCGCTGCCCGCGGGACCCTGGCGGTCAGCGAAAGCCTCACCTCTTTCGCTCCCTTCCGGCCTTTCACAGAGCAGATGGACAGACAGAGGCGGGCTGCCCGGGGAATGTCACAGATGTAAATGTCATAGTTGAGCCACTCGTTCCACCTGCGAAGGAACACGGCCGCGTCATGCCCCGGCTTTCCTAAGGATGTGACAGGCCCGTCTTGCGCTCGGCGGGATCGCGGCGAGAAATGCTTCTGCGCCATTGCGGATGGCTGCACACAGATAGCATGGCCTTCCTGCCTATATCTGCTCCCAGCACCTTGTAATCGCCTCTCTGTTAGAATTACGCCTCAGGATGCCTATGCAAAATGCGCATATACATTAACAATGCACAGACACATTCAGAAATGGAACTTACTGCAAAACAGCACTCATTTCTCTTCATAATATTTAAAGCCGAAGAAATTAAGATAGCAAGCAAACAGGGAGAGGACTGTCACCGTCCATCGCTTCCAGCAGCATAGAAATCTATTTTTCATCTAAGCTAGAGCTTTCATAACACAGTACCTGGGATTGGAGCACGGTACTCGCTGAGTATTCACGTTGTCGCACAGCTGCTCCCCTCCATGGTATATGCCTGTCCGAACATAGATCTAGAGCAAAACAGAAAACACCCTCTGAAAAATCTCCATCTTCTAAAAATCTACACCATCATTTATGGTGCAAATTCGCTACTAGTACTTGTAATTTTACTACTTGTATTATCACAAGGCGTCTTTGGGCAAGGGGACTGAGAGTAGGGTACCTTGTCGATGTCCCGAATGTTCACGTTGACGTATGTGGCACATAGCACCCTTATCCTCAAAGTGCTGTTGATGGTCCACAGGCACTTGGCGGAGGCCTCGCCGTTCATGTAGCCCGTGGCAGTAGAGATGCGGCGGGCGTAGGACGGCATGGTGAAGGTGTCCATGGGCAGCTGAGAGTACAGGCTCTCCTTGGCCATCAGCATCAGGTTGGGCATTCGCCCCAACATGATGCAGCTCCTGATATACTGAAGGGCCACATGACAGATTCACTAATAAGTTTCTATGGCCGCCATGTGCCAGACCGTGAGTACCAGAGGCTTCATGAGGTTCACTACAGTCATGCTAAGGACATACAGTACAAGGTCTCAAATCCAGCAACATCAGGACCAACACACTGCCGGATAGTTAAGTTTGCCGGATGTTACTCTCGAGAAGGAATTAGAATCAGAAGACTTATCATCCCAAAGGAAATTGTTAGACTGCACATTTCACAACCATGAAACTAGACAAAAGTAGACAGTACACAGAACTACATACAACATTCTCAGTATAAGAATAAATAAGGATGACATAGAGATGATAAGTAAGGGGTTGGGTGATTATGGTAATAATTATGCAAGAAAATTGCTGTGCAATGTCCCCCGGTATGAAAATGAATTGTAACACATTTCCTACACTTTTTTTATACTGATATTTTAGAATTGTGTTGGTAACTTGAATGCTGGACACAAACATTTTTATTGCATTATCAAGATTGCTGAAAAGGCCACATCTAGGCTGCTTGCTTCAGGAAACCCTATTTCTCTGCACTTCATACCACTGACTAACCACAGTGAACAGCACTGCAAACTGGCCTAGCTTTCCTCTACAACTGACCCGCAGTGTCCTTATGCATATCACATTTGCCCTTAAGTGATACCAAATACTGGCAGTCTTCCCTAAACCTAGGAGCTGTTGTTCTTAAATACAGGTGAAACTGAGCTTCAGTCTAGCCATCATGTCTGAAGGGCCGGAGGTGATTGCAACCTTCACCGGTCTCACAAGGCTGCATTAGGAGAGGGATTACCGGCCAACCGCCACAATGGCAGCACTGCCTTGTTTAATTATGAATAAACCCCTTCAGAACACGTAAGCAAGCTCTGTGGAGTGGTTTGTCAACGGCAATGGGAACACTACCTCCCGGAGGCATGTGAACAAGCGTTTAATGATGGCATGGCTCAATAACACACATGTTGTTGGGGAAGAGGACCTGGTGGTTTTGTTACAGACACATGCACATTCACGAGCTGAAAAGCACCCCTTACGGGACGTACCTTGTACTGGCTGAGAGGGTATTTCTCCAGGAGGTATTCGTCGCAACCACAGACTTTGAGGATATATTTCCCCTGGTACTCCTGCACGCACATCTTAAGCTGCTCAGGTGATAGCAACATGCTCCTAGTCTTCTTACGGATGGCTTCGGCTATCACGTGCTCAGGGACGCAATCGTGGTTAATTTTAAGCGTGTACTTTTGTTTGTCGTTGTTGGGTGACACTATGACCCAGATCACCACAATTATCTGACCTGAAAAATTAATCACAGCAATGTGTTAAAACAGATGGCAGTTAGCACACCAGGGATATTTCTGTTTTTCTGAATGTCCTGCAAAAGCATCATTATTTCGAGGGACGTGTAGCTGGGTGTAGCTGGTCGACCAACCAACCTTTGTCAAGTTTGTTGTATATGTGCTTTGGAAGTTCTGGCGACGATTCTACATTGGGAGGGTAAACATATAATGCCCGACTGTGGGGTCCATTGGCATCCCTGAGGTCTACGGATTCTTTACAGACATTCAGGATGTTCCTTCTGAAGTCCTGCACCTCGGGGTCCTTCACCAGATCGAACTCACAGATGGGCATGCCGATGGCAAAACCTACGAGAACGAAGACATTCTTCAGGAACAGTATGAAACTGCAATGCTAATACATACATCAAAACAAAGATCATGAATGTCCAGGGAAAAAAGGAAATGTCTTAAAGCCCATGGTGCAAGGGACTGCGGCACTGCTCATAACAGTGCATCCCATAAACCAAAAAAAGAAATGAGAAGTGAAGCTTACCAATTTCTCTGTTCAGAATTTTCTCTTCCCTATTACCTACTGGTTCGATGACTTTTAAGAATGGCTGGAAAAGTCTAAGGTCGCACAGCCTCCGAGTCTCATCATAAAACTCTTCTCGTTCAGCTTCTTGGGTAACGCTAACAAAGATATAGGAGGTCTCTTCTTGCAGGAGCTGATGGAGAGGGTACTTCCTCGCTTCTTTGAAGAGTTCATGTTTAATTGTAATGAGAGTGGCCTCACGGAGGCACTCCAGTGTCAATATCATGCCATTTGGTAGAAGACAGTCCACCAAAATCCTCGGGGGCATCAAATGTATACCCCATAGTTCTCCCGAAGATGGCCTTGGCGGCATCCTTCCCACCTAGTCAAAAGGCTGCCAGTTTAGCTGAAACACCTCCCCTGGGGAAACACAAAGCAACACTAGCTCCAAGGCACAAAAAATAAATGTGCACAAATATATCCTCGCTGAAGAAAAACTATCCATGCATCTTCACAAAGACCAACAACAAACCCAAGGTCAGGATACGAAGAAAGTTTCACAAAAGCTCCGAGTCATGCTCCTTCACTGTTATTCGATTAAAAATGTGGAAAAACATTGATGACCACACAACTCTCCGGCTGAAATGACCTCATGCGTATTACTGTTAATTCCCCAAGAGCGGATACAAGACGTATTCAGTTCATGAGTCACACCTCTTCAAGCTGTCCCCAACAGAAGCAAGATAAGCAACAGAAGGATTGTTAGATATATTCCCTTCTAGCAATATGGTTGTCACCCAAAGACCGAGAGCCCTCCTCAGATTGTCTTCTTCCATGTCAACAGCGGAGGTGAATATGTACACAACACGATTACTGATATTGTGTAAACAACAAGCTGTTAGATGACCCATTCTGTACCACTTTAAATGACCCCCAGTGACTAACATTTCTCCTTGACAGTGAATGAAGATCATACTTGACAAGGTTAAACATTACAATTAAATTTGGTATGTTCCTGAATGGCTTACCAAAATATCGGAAACAGAATGTTGTTTTTATAAAATGTATAATGTAAAGTTGGCAGCTGTCAACTGAGTACTACAAAAAAATGAAGGCAAATTCACTACTATCGTGGGGGTGTAAATGTGGTCGTGTGTTGTTTAGAAAAATAAATTAAAGCCTCGACAACGCCAGGTACTGGCAAACAAAATAATTACTTATTTTAAAATGCCCTAATACTGAGACCGACGGTTAATGGTCTCTTGTTATTCAGAAAGGGAGAAAATTCTCCTCTTTTTATCAGATAAGCAGCACGATTTATCGCTTGTAACAGAATATTTTAATTTCAATAATTTCCGTGATTACAAACGGGAGCGACGGTTCGGTGCGACGTTTATCGATTTTAACATTCAGAATATTTAGTATTCAAAATGGGGCACGGGACTCAGTATCGGTTAGTAAACAGGTCCTGCTCACACACCAGCCTAACCAGCGCTTAGTTACAAAGACACATTTCACCTGTTAAACGATCAGCCGGTTTAATCACCACGTTATAAATCTAGACACGAGTCAGATCGTTAACCAGCTAGTTAGCAGCCGGCGATGGGTACAGCGCGATCCGGAGCCCCGCTCGCTACCCCCAGAACCAATTTCCTAATAATAATAAATTAAAATAAAAAGTGTTATTGGTAGTAGCGCCCAGTACTCGGTGTTACCGGGTTCGGACCGCTGCTGACGCGGTACCGCACCAGGTTTAAGTCATTCCGAACTATAATATCGGTAATTTAACGGATAATATTAAGATTAAAATTAGTATCGGCGTTTAATTCCTTTTATAAAATTCGTTATATATATATATATACTCGGAAAGGCAAAGCGGGGCACTTTCGCCGCGTAATTGCGTGGAAAGCGAGCCGCTCCGCAGCCGCCCAGCCGCCCCCGGTCCCGGTCCCCCCGGTTCCCACGCTTCCTCCGCCCGGATCAGCGCCCGGGATTCCGGCCTTTCTGCCGGCAGCTTCGCTTTGCCCCGCTTATAACGGCCTTGGCCGTGGCTAGCGAAAACCAGGAGCCCGTAACCCCGGAGAGGCTTCCCATCCCACCGGCGCCGCTCGCCGCTATCCCGCGTCGCCACTCACCCCGCCGCCGCCGCCGCCGCCTTTCCCCTCCCTTTTCCGGGCTTTCCCAATGTTTCCAGCCCGAGGCTCAGGCCTATCCCCGGCCCGACAGCCGCAGCCTCTCCATGATAAGCGCCGCTCCGCTCCGCGCGGAGACGGCAGGAGAATGCGGGCGTGTGACAGCCGCCGCCGCTGGTGTGGAGGCGCGGTGCGGTGCGGGGAAGGAGCGCCGTCGGCACCCGGGCAGCTAGGAGCGAAGCGGCGCTGTCCCACGGCGCGCTGGGCTGCGGGCGGCTAGCTGGCTAGCAGGCATGCTACACGCCCTCCCACGGTTTGTTTGGGAAGCGTTAGCCTGCTAGCCGCAGGAGCGGGGCGCCCGGGAGAGCCGCCGCGGCCGCCCCCAGCCCCCAGCCCCGCCGGAGAGGGGGGGGGGGGGTTCTGTATTATATATAAATATATAAAATTATTATATATAATAAAAATTATATATATATATATATAAAATTATACACACATACATTAAGTGTGTGTGTGTGTATATATATACACACATTTATATGTGTGTGAGTGTGTGAGAGATATATGCATGGGAAAGTGTGTATGTGTGTGTGTTATATATGACACCGAGGGATCACCCTTCATTCCAGTATATTTTGCCTGTTTGGAAGAAATCGGCAATGTCCCGCAATGATGATATTGATGGTAAATGTACTATAAATCACTTTGCGCCAATGTGCTCTTATAGGGAGGCGACGTTACTTAACGGAGGCTTGCCCTTAGAACGGGGGATTGCCCTTAGAACGGGGGCTTGCCCTTAGAACAGGGGATTGACGTCTCCTTGGTGGCTGTTAAAGGTGATGGACGGATGCTTCCGTAACAGTATTGCATGACTTGGTGGCATGACACCAAAAATTACTCAACCGGCTATGTAATTAAGTCATGGTCAGAAAGTAAAATCTAGTGAAAGCCAGAAGATCTCTTATAAATATCCCGCTTGATATAAAGTAACCATTTAATTTACCTATTAATTAATTAATTAAATTGCCTATCAATTACATACATTTATAGTATTAGAAGTATTTTTAAGACTCTTTTAAGCATATCTCAAAAATGCTTAGTGTGTGCTGTATAAAAAAAGTCCACCTAAATGGTCAGTGTGCTAAATATTTAATTTGTCATGTTTTCTGAGTTTTTGTGTTTGTTCTACATTTTCTACAACATATATATAACTTAGAAGCACACTCAATCACAATATATCTTATGTAACAATAAAACCACTAATATATTTTGATGAATGGTAAGGTTTGCCATCTGATGGTGAATCGAAATGTAACGCTAAGGATTAACAATGTGAGGAGTAAACACGGAGTGATGCCCTGGTTTGTGAAGATGCACTAAAAAGTTTCATTTATAAGATCTCAGTTTTTCTTTCGTGACTCCATTATCAAATACGTTGCCACATCACGTTCCTTGGTTCATGTATGTGCCTGCATGTTGTAATATTCAAACTTCTATGCATACACAATAAGTTGTTGGATATGGAATTTCAGAAAATGCCAACATGCATACATTTTAATTTATGCAATTTATATACTGTCAGTGTGAAGGAAAGAAGTGAAAATGAAGATAAAGGGCATTGAAAGTAGGTTAGAGAGAAACTCACTGAATTACAGGCCTTTAGAATATGGTACAAAAAACGTGCAAATGGTCGGACCGCCCGGTAAGCGCTGTTGGATCAATACTGAGAGGGAGGTTAGCTACACTCAACCGCCATCCCTCAAATCCAGCAACGGCATAAAGAGGAGACGGAGGAGCCAAGGTAAAATGAGATTGGCTACGGAGTTCAGTGGCTAAGAGTGGGGCGAAGATGCACCGGTCAGCCTTGTCAAGAGCTGTCTAGCAAGAAGACCTCAATCAGAAGAGTTACAGTACATGAAAGCATGTGTAGTGTTTGCCAGAAAATATGAGAGTGACCCAACTAAGATATCTTTCAAGGTCTTGTAGTCTGATGAGACCAAGACGGAGATTGTCGGTCGAAGCACTAATGGCGCTTTTCCACTGCATAGTACGGCACGACACGGTTCAGTTCAGCTCACTTTTGGGGGGTTTTCCACTGG
>JAODKM010000042.1:10057584-10075789 GCA_026780845.1 Petrocephalus sullivani
TGCTGCTGTAATTGCTGCAAAAGGTGGACATACCAAATATTAAAGTTAAAAGTGGATAAAATCAGTAGGTCTCACTTTATCTTATATTTGTTGTGTGCAACCATCTGCATATTTCATGAACATTATGAAATGAAATCATGTTTTGGAGGCAAAAGAGTCAACATTTTAAAAGTAGCTTGCAAGCCGAGTAGGTGTGGGCACCCCTGCTATAGGCCATGTGCTCCTATCTTTATGGGGACTCTCCATTCATTTCTATGGGCACTCATCCCAACTGCGACACCCTTAACCCTTACCCTGCCCTAACCTTGACCCATAAGTAACCGAACAAAATAGAAGACTCTTGACATTTTGTTGTTTTTCAATTGCAGTCACAGAAATTTAGGTTATCCTTGTGGGGACCGAAAAAATGTTCCCAACAAGGTAAAAAGTAACAGGTTTTTAATCACATTGTAGGGACATTGGGTCCCCATACTATAATAATTACTAATTCACACAGACACATTCACGCTTATGCACGCAGTCCATGTATTAGTACACACACACACACACACACACACACTATAGGAAGATGTAGAGACACCAGTCTCTAAATTATGTGGATTTGCACCTTGGGTGGACATACATGGTCCACATAAACAGATCCAGGCTGGGATTCAATCCTTCAACCCAAAAGGTTTGGGATTATAGTACCACTCACTGAACCTCTAGTATGTAGTCAATCATTTAAATGAACTTTTCTGTAAATCTTTGGTGTTACCTCCACTTAACTGCTTTCACAGATGCAGTCTCATTAGTGTCCTCCAGGTGGCGTAGTAACTGGTACCTGTTGGTTTTGGCTACAGCCATGCCCTTCGCCTTCTGCACACGGGAGAAGGCTCCTTGGATGGAGTTTGCTGAATCCGCCGAAGAGGGACACACCACCCGCTTCTGCCAGGAGGTGAGAGGTCTTGGCCCCAATGTCAGCTGACATCACGTATAATTGCCTCATTAAACTATGTACTGTGGTTGGATCAGTTGGCCTGTTGCTGAGAGCACCCCTGTCTGGGGCCTTCTGCAATGTCGACAGGCAGATTATTATGGGGATGTAATGCTGTGTCTTCAGTTAGCATGTCTCTGCGCCATCCCCATTACTCCTCACCTATTTTTCCCACTGTGAGCCCTAGGTGTCTGATCTAGCACTAAGCGTTGTGTATGTGTGATGTAGAATCTCACCTCATGTTTTTAGCATATGTACATGTACGAGTAGCGTATTTCAGACCGCCCTGCTGCATTTTTTGACAGAGGGAGGGGGGCAGTTATTTCCTGTGGTGCACGCATCACCCTTCATCAGCCTCGACACCCCCCCAGCCTGTATGGAGGGGTTTTCTTCCCTTCTTCCTTTTCATTCATCAACAGAGACCTAATAAGCAGTGTTAGGAACACGGGGGAGAGATTAACACCTCAGACTCTGCTGGAGACAGGAAGGACGAGCATTTGCACACGTAGCCTCTCCCCCACCAACCGCACCCCCCCCCCCCCCCACCATATTCTCTCTACAGCTGACACTCTCCCGAGGGGAGGAGACTTTGAATGAAAAATTTGCATTTGTTCTTTATTAAAGCTTTCTCTGGACGATTCCGGGAATTAAGCTAGGGGTTTTGCCGTTAGTGCATGCTGCTGTACATGGTATGAGAGTTTAAAACCACCTGTCATGTATACACAATGTACCAAGGGCATGGATTTGGATGCGGACGGTAGTTTATGTCCCCAGCAATATTTTGGGAGTGCCGTGTGTTTAGGGAGGTGGAGGGATCTGGGAAAATTTGTTCCATACCAAACTTAAGGCCTTTGCTGTACCCGGGGCAGGTGTGTGACAGTCCTCATTTGTCTCTGCAGCTTGCCCAGAAGTACAACATGGTGGTGGTGTCGCCCATCCTGGAGCGAGACGAGCCACATGGCGCCACCCTGTGGAACACAGCGGTTGTGGTCTCCAACTCGGGCTGTGTGCTGGGCAAGAGTCGCAAGAACCACATCCCACGCGTGGGTGATTTTAATGAGGTGGGCATGCGAGGCAGCTCGGTAACTACCCATAATGCACAGCAGATAGTTTAGCTCAGAGCGCAGTAGCAGATAAAAAAACCTTCATTCAGGCCTTGGCACGGCAGCAGACGAGAGTGAATCCGCTGCCAGCGGGGCACCGCGGGTATGGCCGTAAGGTGACCCCAGGTGGCACTCGGCTCTGATTCGCTAGGCTGAAATCCCACGGAGAGATGAGAAGCTGTTGATTGCTTTGTGTCTGGGCTTGTATTGACCATAATTTGGTGCCTCCCTCTTTCCTGCCATGATATGTGCCTGCAGAAGTAAGTTTCTTTCCAGTATGACAGCTCCACTGTATCCATCGTATACAGCTTAAAAGAAAGAAAAAATACATCAGTAAAGGATTATTTCTGATTTTGGCACCAGCCTGGTCACCAGATCGGAGTGACTTAGATAGAAAATGTATCATGCCAGTTAATCTCGATTCTAGAAGCAAACTCCTTTGGCTAATGATGTGATTTCCTCTGACCGTGAAATCATCCTTCTCCCTCAGGTTTGTTCCTAATGGGTTCTGGGAATTTTCTCACTCGCCCCTCTAGGTTCTGCACACAACCTAAATAAAGACTCTACCCCACACTGTAGGATACACTTGTTTACCAGTGTGAGTGATTAATAACATGGCTGGAAATGCAGGCATTAATAGCTAGTTACATTTATTTGCTGTTATCTATGTTGCACAGCATGGTGGTTTGGTGGTTGGCGCTGCTGCCTTCATTTTGAGGATTCTTCTGGGTACTTTCCCCCACAATCCTAAAGCATGAGGTTAATTGGAGTTACCAAATCCTCCGTAGGTGTGAGTGTGCCCTGCGATGGGCGGATTGTTCTGTTCTTTGTACGCGTAGCTTCTAGGACAGGTACCAGACCCCCCGTGACCCCTTGATTAGGATAAGTGGTTACAGAAAATGGGTGGATGGGTGTCTGTTACTTGTTGATTTTCCAAGTGTACTTATTTATTGTTATTTTAAATTTCCTCGTCAGATACTTTTTTATAGAAAAATCACTACCCATCAAAATCAAGAAAATCAAGATGGGTCACACTAGATGGGATGCCAGTCTCCCAAGCAGCTACAGCACTACGCACCGAAACTACTACATTCAGTGTTTACATATTGGCTTAGTAGAAGTGATACAGCTTACAGGTCAAAATCATTAAGCATTTAACTGGAGAGCTTCAGAATCAATTTTTACAGATTGTCTCAATAGACTCTCATTTGCTGTTCTTATAGTCATTCTAAGAAAAACGGCAATGATTAGAATGTACATTTGGCAGTTTGATTTGTCATTTAGCTGCCTATTTTGGTCTTAAAAGGTCCAAAATGAATGAAGAAATTAGGAAATAGAATGGACTCATTAAAACATTGCCCGGTACACCTACTGAACAGGTGGTAGTGTTCATTAAACTATATTATCTGCATTCAGAGCTTCCTTATTCATCTTCCTCTTTGTTACCCCATAGTTACCTCCTACTGTAGTCTAACTGGTTGTAGTTGGATCATAACATCCAGTTTCCCACCGGAAGCCTTTGAATGGGCTCTATGGCTGCTGAGGAGCTGCTTATCTGTGGGAATTAAACTATTGGGTTCCTCAAAGATGAGCATGTCATGAGCTTGGAAGGAGACCATCAGAACTGCCTCCCTGTGTTCTTTACCTTCCTGCCATGTCACTGGCTTTAATTAACTGTCATATCGGCGAGGGCCCTGAAGAGCTCAGAAAAGAGTTGTGAGTCATTGGGGTCCAGTGAACCTCCGATTATGCAAATTCTACAAGCTTCAATTTTTTTCTGACCTTTATGATGGACATTCTTCTGTAATAATTATATGAGCCTGTATGTTTGCTGTGATGTTTACATTCATACTGTGCGCAGACTCTGACAGCTGTGTATGTGGCCTGCTCCATGTGCACCAGCAGGGATGGGTATAAATTACAGTGGTCTGTGTTTACAGAGTAGCAATCTGCCTTTTTCCTCCTGCCAGCACTTGATGTGTCTGGTACTCAGCTAACGATACCAAGCCACCAGTTATGTGGGAGGTTCACATGCAGTCCTGGAGAGCCCCAGGCAGTAAACGTCACAGAATTGTTTTATGCATCTCACTAAGCTGCCTCTTTCTGGGGGAGTGGCTTCACCTGTTCATTAATTCTAATGGTTTATAACTACTTCTCTTGGGGTCTGCCCCGGGTGCTTGCTATTCATCTCCAGTCTTCAGTGACATGCGGGTGGACACTGTCCACCAGGACTGACTCCCGAATTGTTTGATTTGTTACCCTTAAACACCATAGCTGGAATAGTTAGGTGCTCATACTGCTTATCCTGGTCAATGCTGTGGATGGTTAGACATGAAATTATATTAGAATAGATTCCTAAAACAGTATATAAAATAAAATAAAAAATAATAAAATGGGGGCGGCATGGTGGTGCAGTTGGCACCATCACCCCATACTTCTCAGACCAGGGTTCAAGTCTCCTCCCAGTTTGCATATTCTCCCTGTGTCGTTGTGGGGTTTCCTCCAGGTACTCTGGTTTCCCTCACAGTCCAAAAACATCAGGACGTTTGGATGGATCTTGTTCGTTTCCTGGTATGGATTGCTGATTATCTTTGTCACCTCTCTACAAACACTGCCAGTCCACCTACTATATGGAGGGGGACACGGGCCACCGGGTGTTCCAGACGCAGTTTGGGAGAATCGCTGTCAACATCTGCTATGGGCGACACCACCCCCTCAACTGGCTCATGTACAATGTGAACGGTGCTGAGATCATCTTCAACCCCTCTGCCACTGTGGGAGAGCTCAGGTAAGCGATTTGGCAGGAAAATGCATGGACAGGCCACCAGACTGCGACGACTTTAATAGCTGATGCTTCCAGAGGTAAATACAGAATGGAAGAATGGGTGTATCTTAATGCAAGTGTCAATTCCAACATCCAAGGTGGGCCGTACCTGTTTTGGAGATGCTAAATCAAAATGGAAATGCTCCCCTTTTCTTTCTCAGTATCGTTTCTGCTGATATCTTATTAAGCTCATTAAGCCCACGGAAATGTACCATGTAGCATGTGACTTGTACTTATTGGTTACACGGTGCCTGTGAACAGATTAAAAAGGATGCAGATGGTGCTTAAAGTAAGACTGTAAAGAACATTTTTAAGGCTATAAGGGGCGGGGGGGTAAGCAGTCAGTGCCTATGTGTGTAACCCCATACATTTAGGACATTTTAAGATTAATGTGACTTAAAGAATAGCTATAGCTGATAGCTGCTGTGATCCGCTGTCTGTAGATGTTCCTGTTCCTGTGACTGTGCCTTTATGTGGCAGTGAGCTGTGGTCTGTAGATGTTCCGGTGACTGTGCCTTTATGTGGCAGTGAGCTGTGGTCTGTAGATGTTCCGGTAACTGTGCCTTTATGTGGCAGTGAGCTGTGGTCTGTAGATGTTCCGGTGACTGTGCCTTTATGTGGCAGTGAGCCCCTGTGGTCCATTGAGGCACGGAATGCAGCCATTGCCAACCACTGCTTCACATGCGCCATCAATCGCGTTGGCACGGTAGGTACTGAGCAGTCGGCAGGCTGGGGCACGAAGGCCCTGAAATTAAAAAACTGAACTGCTATACATGCCTGATATGTCTGCCTGATGTGTGAGATTTCACATGCCAGGAGGACGACACGTTATAAAAACCTGGCATTTTGTTCACACAGATTATATTGCATTTCAGACTTTGTTATGTAATCTCTTACAATTATTTCAAACTAGAATAGCAGTGGAAAGAAGCATTGTTGCCTCCTATGAATCATAAAGTGAATGACTGCTGAAACAGGTTAATGGATAGAAAAACTAATGTAATGTAATCTTTAAGAATTGACTTCACTAATTGCTTCTTTTCACTATATGCCTGTCTACTTAACATGGTGCCCAAATCACAAGCGAATGAGCGTGTGTTATGGATATGCTTTAGCCTCACATCCTGAAGACATGAGAAAAAAAAGAGGCATGAGGAGCTAATTAGTACATATTATAGCCTAATTCTGCCCCCTGCTGTTTGGGACATGAATTACATTTTACATTGAAAGGAAAAATTGCAAATAACTATTTGAATATGACAGTAATAACGTTACATGTGCTTCTAGGAACATTTTGAAAATGAGTTTACTTCTGGAGATGGAAAGAAAGGTATGTTTGTTTCTCTCATTGTTGTGTCGAACAATAAATGAATAAGGGAAATATAAGTAACCAGATTGAAAATCTACACAAATGGAATTTTAAGGGCCCTTCTGCTCCCCCCTTAGGTCCTTGATATAAAAGCTTGTCACTGCAGGGATTCTGTTCATTTAAACAGTGACACTCAATCAGTAACTCCACCCACTGCAAGTTGCTTCATTTACCCAAATATTAAATTTATGCCCCGACAAGAAATCACTGACCTATCAGCATGCATAATTATACAGCATACCAGATATTGTTAATCGATCCTTGACACCACTGCATCTGAGCTTACGAGCTCACAGCAGGATCTGGTTACCGCATATGCCAGGGATGGGCAATCTTATCCGCCAAAGCCCGGTGTGTATGCATGTTTTTGGGATAACCTTTAAGTCAGCTCTTTAAACCTACAGTAGGTGTGAGGACTCTTCAGCCAGTCTGTCCTATAATTAGAAATCTAGGTAGGGATTTGCAGCAAAAACCGACAGACACAGCAGCCCTTTCTGCATAAGATTGGACACTTCTTGCGTAGGCAAAACTGCTGCATGCTCCTCTGCAGAAGCTCATTATCATACCCCCCAGACTGCAAGTTAAAACACATCCATTACTGTAGGATCACAGCTGTGGAAAATGCATACCAGCGAGCGCCAATCGAAACCCACATATAGACACTGTTAGCTGTGCTCTGTATGAAAATAAGTATTTAATTTTCTTATGGTCATGCTATTTTTTAATATTTAATTTAACAGAGAGGGTTTACAAAGCAAAGGCTGTGGATAAAAGTAAAGTAAAATATGCACTTGTCTATATTGGTCCATTTGCATGCTGCTTGGGATAAAAGTGTTGTCTCAACAAACTCAATGCAAATCCATTTTTTTTTTAAAACCACATTTCCTGTTTGAATGCAAACGGCTTACGTGGAGGCTGGTCCCACGGAGTTTGCTGCCTGGACGGTTGTCTGACCATTTCGGCTACTTGCAATCGTATTTCTCGATCCCTTTAGCTCACCACGACTTTGGCCACTTCTACGGCTCGAGCTATGTTGCCGCCCCGGATGGGAGCCGCTCTCCTGGGCTCTCCAGGACACGCGATGGACTGCTGGTGGCTGAATTGGACCTCAACTTGAACCGGCAAATCAGCGACAAGTGGGGCTTCAGGGTCAGTCATGCATGATCCCGTGCAGCCCCTGTAGGTAGGCCGATCTGCATGGCCATCGCTCTCCTCAGGATGTGTGAATTTTCCTTGCAGATGACGGGGAGGTATGACATGTACGCCAAGGAGCTTGCTGAGGCCATCAAGGAGAACTTCACACCGAACATTGTGAAAGAAAATTAGTCCAAATGAGAATAACTCTGGGTCTGTAACCAGTTACTGAAAACTCAGACTTCTACCCCTAATCTTAAGGAAATTACTCAGCCCACAAAGTGTACACAACATATACTTTATTACAGAAATCTACTTCAAAAATAAACTTTACAATTCTGAAACATTCCCATTCTGTTTAATGAACTTGGAAATGATCGAAATATCAGAAAGCGGCTGATCCCTTTTGATCCTGACACAAAAACAAATCTTTACCATCTTTACATTGAATATTGAATAGCCATTGCGATCATGAATACCACAGTGCAACACCTTCAACTATAAATAAAAGGTGATTGCAGGTGGTGGCCGGTGAGGACTGTGAAGTCAGTTCCTGCCCCTGACACTTTTTGCATGTTCACACACACACATTTCTTCCTACAGCCCAAGAACATGTTGAACTGGTCACTCTAAATTGCTCTGTTTGTGAGAATATGAATTCTGCATTGGACTGGCATTAGGTCCTGGACTGGAAAGTTTGTTCAGGAAAAGGGATGGACTCCACATTAATTTTCTTTCAGAGCTCAAAACCCATTTAATGAGAAATCTAATTTTGACCCCAAGATGCCTTACTTGTGTTGAGTAATAATAAAAACACACTGAAAATGGCTTATGATGTGCTGGTGTTTTTTCCAAATCAATCCTCCTATGGCACACAGTGTTATGCCAGCACTGTTAAATGATTAATAGGTACCCATACATGCTTCGGTCACACCACTTATTTAAAAGGTATTAAAGCACAGTACTGTTATTTCTACCTCTTTCTCCAGGGGGTTGTGGGTAGCTCACACCTTTAAGGATGGGTGTTAATTCCTGGCCGGCCTCCATCTGGTTC
The DNA here is from genome assembly GCA_026780845.1 of Petrocephalus sullivani. Lineage (NCBI taxonomy): Eukaryota > Metazoa > Chordata > Actinopteri > Osteoglossiformes > Mormyridae > Petrocephalus > Petrocephalus sullivani. Next base: position 10,066,045 of record JAODKM010000042.1, read on the forward strand.
TCTCTGTCTTTGCACTCAGTGATGGACTGTCATCCTGTCTAGGACAGACCCTTCTGTTGTGACCTGTGCTGCCTTCAAAAAGTAGCCAGCCATTGATAGTGGACATTTCACTAGGACTAGACATTTAACATTACTCTCTGGTTACCTTCCAAATTCACCGTAAACAGCTGTGGTCAATTTCAGGTTAGGATATTATTAATAGCTTTATACCATCTTTCTGAATAGATACCAGCAACACACGTGGACTTCCATGGTCTTTAAGGAATTTACTTGATGTGATTCAGCAAAACACCTAGGTGGGGGGGGGGGGGGGGGGGGGAGGGGCTTTATGCTTAATTTATTTGAAAATATTTTTTGTAAAACCATTTATTGATTTATCCCATATTCTTGTTTGCATGTCATATTTTGGTTGTGGTGGCCATTAGGGGCCAGTTACGTTTTTGGGGTCGGGACCCCACTCCCATTAGGAATATTTAATAGTATGGGAGCCTAATGGTTAAGTCTTGGAATAATGAGGGGGGCGGGGGGGGGTGGTCAGCATTGACCATGGAGCTAACTTGGATTATGTGTATGTGTGTGTGTGTGTGTGTGTGTGTGTGTGTATGGGGGGCTGTTACACAGGACGCAGTTTTCTCTTGCAGGGCTAGGTCAGTGATATCCATGTAATGGTGCAAGCTTCGGGTTTGAAAGTAGAATTTTTCTATTTTGACCAGCAGGGGGCCCCATGCCACCACATTTGACTCTTGTAGACGGTCTCGGGATGGGTTATGGTCATTTTCAGAGAGACTCCGGCCTGTTATTAAAGAAGCTGTGATGTCACTCCTCCCTCACATCTGTGTTCTCCTGACCTCACCAGTGTTGCTTTGGCTCATTACTCATCCATATGGCACGACGCCGCATCGCACTGCTGTTATCGATTGAAGCTGTTTTTTTCAAGTCAAGACCTCAGACTTCCTACAAAAGATCATTTATTTGTTTGTTTGTATTTACTTTTATTCATTTGGGTTATACTTTGTTTTGAGCATTTTTTGTTCATCGCAATAATTTTTTGTACATTCCTTATTTTCCTGCCTGGAGGCATGTCTGGTTTTGACTGAAATTCTCTCTTCGAATTCCGTACATGCCTGATGGTTTTCGTAATAATAATAATAATAATAATCATTTTCTTAATTGCGATAATTATTTTTCTTCTTGAACAAATGCTTGGATTTCTGTAAAACTCTCCTCGCGCCACGTTGCTGTTTTCTTAAAGAGAACCGCACTTCAGGGCCCGATAACAGCATCTGGACTTGCTGCTCTGTGGTAGATAAGCACTCGAGAGGAAGTGTCTGGCTGGGGGTGGCCTCTGGCCAGGACTAGGTCTCTCTCTCCCCTAAGAAAGAGGGGAGGTGTTCATCTATCAACAGGCCCGTTCAGCCGGGTGCTCGTCTCGGGCTCTGCCATTATCCCCCTTGATTAGCAGTGACCCCTATCTCAATTGCTTTCATACCTCTACCTTCATAAATTGTCGTGGGGGTTCACACATTATGGGTGACCCGGTGTTTAAAAGCCCTCTGGGTATAAAGACTCGGAATTCGGAGCTACATTTGCACACTCCACTCTTGATGATGAGCCAGACACATTAGCAAAAATGAATATTCAGTTCTGTATTCCTGTACATGTCGAAACCACATGGACCGAATTTAGTCAGCAGCGAATATTTGTCTGATACATTTTCAAGACATTTCGAAAGGATCAGTTCATTTGTGTGTTTTTTTTTATTTCCAAAGAGCCAGATCTAAACAAAATATAGTTTAGACTAAGCAGCAAACTTACATTCTAATGATTTAGAGCTTGCTGAACATTTAAATGATGAATTGGGGATGTAGAATCTTGTAGATGCACTGCCATATTCTCTTGTTCACCTTCTCTCCACATGGCCGTTCCATCAGGCTCTGATATAGACGACTATATATCTGTCTCCCAGGGGATTTAAGGTGAGAGAGTCCCAGCAGTCCTTCATGCAAATAACTACATTTGTAAAAATAATAGCAAATACATTTACACTAAATTATTATTACATGTTGATATGACTAACACAAACATAATTTTGAAATATAACTTTACAATATACATTATAATTTTATTGAATTAGTATGCTTAAATAGCATTTTCATCTGACCAGAAGGGGGTACATTTGCACTCCCGGTAAAATCACTTGTGTGCTCTGAGATAGTTTGGCTCTTGCATAATCAGGTAAATTACTCTTTGTTTTGGAGTGCAGAAGCGTCCGAGACAGATCAGGTAATAAGTGGTGTGCCTCATGGTTCAGTCTTTGCACTCCTCCTCCATACTGTCTGTCTAACGCCGGTCATCCTGTCACATGGCTGCTACTATGTTGATGACATCCAGCTCTCCCCGATGGCCCTGCTTTGGTCCCCACGTGCCTCGCCAACATTGCAGGGAGAATGACCGTCACTGCTGGCTGAGTTTCTTGGCTCCCCAGGCAGGCCTACCATTTACTACACCTTCAGGGTACAGCTGTGATCATAAATGTTGTCTCCGTTAAGGGTGTTTGTCAATACTGGATGCATTGCTCTTGCTCCAATGATAGCTTTGCTGATCATTCAGTGGAAGTTCAGCCGAGTCTCGATTATGCCCAATTGGCCCCCGGAAGCTGTATGCTCGCGATGTAATTTGCCTTGCTTGTACATCACTTACGACAACAGTCTGCTGAATAAATAAATGTAAATGTAATGCTGGTGTAAGAAAAATTCTGTTAATAACTTTTAAATTCTGTTTCATCGTTGATGTCGAAATTATCTGCCAGAGTAGACAATAAAACAAACTCTTATGCATACTTAACACTTGTTAATGACAAATTAGCATACCACTAAATGATGTTCACCGCTCTGATGGATGCTGCACGTCCAGTAACCCTGTAGGCATCCAACGTGCCCTGGGGCGTCTTTTGGCACAGTTCATAGACTGCATTGTTACCTCTGATGGCCCGAGGAGAGGCAGTAGGGAAAAGCACGGGGCGGAGATGAAACATCTGTTACCTGCAAGTCCTAATGCACACAGCTGCTCAAGTGTACTGCACAATATGACCGAGGGGCTCACAAGAAGATCGGGTTTCTTGTTGCCTTTGGCAGTTCAGTGGTATAATTCTTGCCTGCCACCTGGGTTTGATTCTCAGCCAATGTAATAACTGTGTGGGGGCAGACTGCGGCTCTCTGCCTGAATATGAGTGTATGTTTTTAAAAGAAGAGCAAGTTGGGATGTGCAAAAACACATTCCAACAAACTTGTTCTCCTACTTGGCAAATAGGTTTCACCACACAAATCATTATGCGGAGTGTGTGCATCTGATACTGTACTTCTCCCTGGATAATTTAGATTTGTTTAGATTTTCCTAGCACAACATGCTAGGCAAAAGCCTCAGACTGGTAAAATTTTGCCTCCAATTTTAAATAAACTGAAGTAATGGACGGAGAAAACATATACAAAAGTAATAACTCTATATAATAATAAAATGGCATTTTGGTGATGTAATTGACACCTGACACACTCGTTGCAGTGTTAGTGTATTTAATTGTACCCATCCATAACTGACATATTAAATGTTATTCATATATTGAAATTGTATATAGTTATTTATTGTATGTATATAACTGTATTTACTGTATGATTGTCGTGTTGTTGTTAAACTTTGTATTTGTGCCCAGATTGCAGAAAATGTCCGCCAGGGACAAGTATTTATATAGTATAGTAATTACCATTACCATTACAATATAGCTACCAACATGTTCCCCTTTATACTTTGGCACCATTTTGCTATTATCAGAGAACCACGTATGTCCACTTTTTGGACACATTTTTATTATAGATGAAATACGCTGATTCTCGTCTACTGATAGCGATCGACATTTAATATATTATATATCAATAATACTTTACTGAAATTCTCTTTTTGCTTACCCCATCTTGTTGTCTAAGACATATGTAGGTGAGCGCAAGCTTGGCAGTGAAGGGCAACCACCCGCAGCAGTGCCTGTGGAGCCAGGGGGTTAAGGGCCTTGCTGAGGGGCCCACGGACCAGTGACTATTCTGCCAAAGCCAGACTCGAACCTGCGAGCCTGTTGAGCCCCTTGTACTCAGGATGATCTATATGGATGACTTTATATCGCTTATTGTAATACTGATAGCTAGATAGCTAGCTGACGTCATTGTAAGGGCCTTGCTGAAGGGCCCACGGACCAGTGACTATTCTGCCAAAGCCAGACTCGAACCTGCGAGCCTGTTGAGCCCCTTGTACTCAGGATGATCTATATGGATGACTTTATATCGCTTATTGTAATACTGATAGCTAGATAGCTAGCTGACGTCATTGTTTATTGTGAATATAAAGCAGGAGTAGTTTGCATCTTGCCGTATTTGCCTCGCTGACAATAATCAATGTAAATCCATTTAAAACACATTCACTGACAGCTGTGTAAAGATTGGTTTCTATTTGTGGTGCTACGGGTGTCTTAATACAGTGCTTTGGGTTTATTTTGTACAGCAGTTTTTTGAGAAAATGGCTTTTCTGTCATGCTCCTGAAACAATCGATTTTAGGAGATAACTGTAATACTCCTCATCATCACAAGCTGTGCTTCTACTTCTGGTCTTCCTGCCATGAAACCCTGCTTTGTTCTTCCATTTCTCCATGCCATGGTGTCTGAAGAACACCCCAGAGAGCATCGACATCACTCTGGCCTTGCCACAGAATCGCGGCGTCCAGAAGAGCCGCATTTTCCGATGATTATTAAGCTGTGAGGGGTCATGAAATATCACCCGTCTGTTCTTAGGCTTATGAATCCTCAGTGTCCTCCACACCACCACACATCAGTGTCCTAAATGCTTGCTGAAGCTTGGTGCTCCTTTTGAAGTGTTTGACAGCACAGTGTGAAATGTGCTTCTTCCAAAACTTAGCATAAGTTATCAAGCCACATAGTGAGAGCTGATCCCTACTCAGTCGGACAGACCCTCAGATCTTCGGGTAAAGCAATTCACCCGCTTGACCCAACTGTGATAGATTTGCGTGACTGTTCACCCAGTTCTGTAGACCATTGTCTACTCATGGTATCCCATGAATCGCCGGACTTGTGCTTGATATGAGTGACGATCGGAATTAGCTGACATAGCGATGCGGCTGCTGGACGCTGAGTGAGACCCTCCAGGCCATCCATGCAGACGATCGCTCATTCACAGGAGAAGAAGGTAACAGATTTAAGCAGCAGGCGGAGTTTCCTTTGCAAGCTTTGAGGTGACAGGTGCTGATGGTCCTCCCCACCACTAGAGGCTGCCCTCATCTCTTGTCCCTGCTGATATTGTCACACAGCGAAGACAGGTACTGCGTGAGCTTAACCATGAGCAAGATGATGAGGCCTATGGCCAGCACGCAGGAGGGCCAGATGAGCGACTGCAGTACTTTGGCGTCTCCGTGCTGCCGCGTGAGCAAGACGCCCTCCTCCTGCACACTGGGGTCGTGAAAGCAGAGCAGCTGCTGATGGACCTTAAGGTACTGCGTGATGTTCGCGATGGCCACCCGCGTGGTCGTCTGGTCCCTGCCACACTTCGGGACGTAGAAACACTGGAGGTGGGGGCGAGTGGCAAAGCACAGGAGTTCATATTCGTCTTTGTTTAAGGATGTCGGACATGCCTCTTCCTCGTATCATTACCATAATAATTTCTGTAATTATCCAAACTGATTAAAGTATTGTTGTTGACTGTTATTAATTCCAAACATGCAGTTTTTAGTAATAATATTCAGTATTTTACCTTCACAACTGACTTATAATTCATATTTATAATTGAAATAATTAAGATTCATGTACTCACTTAATGTACTGATAATGATTACTTAATGTAATCATGCAGAGTTTCCCGCTGTGCATGTTGATTGTGTATTTTTGCAAAGGACTGATTTGAAGGAGATTCTGTCATTATAATATTCTTTTCTTTTTACAGTAAAGCTGCAGGTAAATACATTTCTGTAGGAAATGGACGGTTACTGATATAGAGTCGGTAAGCTAAATGCAAACGCAGCAGTCTGAGTACTAGGTGAAGTTTTCCGTTCACCTGTGAGCTCCTCTCCTGCGAATCCTCGTTCCGGGACAGCCGGGCGATCCTCCCGGAGACGTTCAGCCTGACGAACACCTGCAGGCAGGGGTACCGGGCGATGCCCCTGCAGTCAGTCCCACAGCTATAGCTGCAGTTCATCTCAGCGATTACTGTGGAGTTGATAACGGTGCAGATGGACTCCTCTGTCCACACGCTTTGATGGGGGGGGGCGGGGGGGGCAAGGTGAGAGATAAGAAAGAAAGAAGCTGAATATGCAGCATATGGTGATCATTCTTACAGGATGGAGTCCTTCTTGCCCAAAATGGCCCCCCCCCCCCCAGAATGAGACCTGGAGGAGAAACCTATATAGTACAGATGCAAATTTGACCGTTCCAAGGCTATGGTAGGTGGGATCACTTTTCCCTCTCAATATTGTCCACAACCAATGGGAGGTGATCTACACCTCTCAGTACACAAAAATCCCGCCCACAAATGTCCTCAAGTAAAATGTGGATGTATCTTAAAGTTATAATTCGGGTGGAACATGAGATATGCTGCCCATGAGACTGACTGCCTAATCTCATCGTTCACTCCGTAGAATTAATGAAATCAGCATGAATATTCCTTGACCAGACTGTATTAAACATGCATTGCACATGGCTCGGTTTGTGGTCACTAATTTAAAAGTCACACGTAATCACAAGTAAACTGCGTAAAGTACTCTGAAACTAAATGCTAGAGAAACAGATTTTGGTTTTCTCTTGCTTTAAAGCCCCACTAAGTGCAATATCCAACTTTAATGCTGCACTCTCTGATTTTAATAATATCCGTATTAAGTCCTCAGTGTTATATTTAGTGTCATTATCGAAAATGGCTGTTTGTGGGAAGGGACAAATATCAAAGTGATATCCTGGCACACACTAACGACCGTCTTCTCATGACATAATAAACAGTGACATGTCCAGACCAGGATTTGCACTTGGCTTTGTTCTGGGAGACCATATGTGTGTGCTAAGTGTTACATTACTGTAATCAATTCTATTCGCAATTGAACTGATGAAATTTTTGAACAGGGTAAATTCTGTTATTGCTTCTTCATTTATGAAACAAAACTGCAGGCAAACACATTTATGCAGGAAAGGGCGGGTTACGAGAGATTAGGAGTCAGTTTCCGGCCTGCAGGGCGGCGATTGCTTTCAGGGTGAGAGCCCCCCCTTCAGGAAGTACTCTGCCACATTATGTCATTATGTAGCCTTTTCATGTGAGCTCACAGTAACAGTAGAGGTTGGTCTACTGTGTATTGTGGGACTGGGTTCTGGATATTCTGGATTTTCATGGATATCATATATCGCAAATATTTCATGTAGCCTTTGTATATATATAATATGACCATATTATCTCCTATATGTATCCTAAATATATATATATATATATAATATTTATCCTCTTTTATCCCATTTATTTTTAACCTATATGAGATTCCTTTTCAATTAAAAAGCATTTTATGTACCATCGAATCAGTATTACATGCATAAAATCCAGGGACAAAATCACAAAGTCTGAGCGTGACTCTTGCTTGTGCTTGTGTATGTCAAAGGTCAGAGGTCAGGGAGGAGCATTCAGGCAGTACCTGTCTAAGTACGAACGCACCACTGTGACCCCGAGGATAAAGTACATCATGGCCGAGCAGAGCACCATTGTGAGGCCCAGCAGGACGGCCCTGTCTTCTCCAGCCTTGGATGCCGTCACTGTCTTCCTCTTGTCCTTAAACTCATGCTGACGGATTTTCTGGTAGATTTTCCTGATGCACGAAACAAAAGTAAATGCACGAAATTCGATTAAATGGCCTGTCGTTGGATTAGCCATGACCGCGATTCGTTTGACTCCAGAACTTGCGGAAGTTTCACAGGAATCTGCCTTTTATCCCGCTGCGTCGCCTCCGCCTTACCCCCTTCCCAACTTCCGGCACTTCCGAACTTCCGGCACTTCCCTTCGGGATTACAGAAGCATCCATCTATCTATATATCTGGCATTTCTGCTAACTGAAAGGTCATTTAAAAACCCGTGAAGCCCATTTTCAGAAATAATTGTTGCTTTCTCCTAATGTAGCATGTAATGTTTTCCAAATTCCCCATTAGGTGCAAAGATTTCTCTTAAAAGATTCAATCTTTCAGTACAACTCTCAGACACAATTAGTTATTGTGAAATAGTGCATTTATGTAGAAATATGACATTTGGCTCCTAAGCGTGTATAAATTCTGCAAAAAAATGTTGTAATGTTTCTTTTGCTGAGTTACATATGTGTGAGTTTCGGTTCTGTAGTAATGGATTGTGTAAATGTCATTGGTTCAAAATCTGTTTTATTATCTGTATACATTGTTTATTTATAAATTTTTTTACCAAAGATTGTGGCTTTTCATTTGCGTGAGGCAAGTCAATCTATCGGTGTAAATTATGGAATCATGGGGGAATGGGGGGTTGTAACCTTGTTACCACCCCCCACCCAATAATCAAAACAGGCCAATGCATGCCCCTGGGCCCCCTAAAAAAGTGGAAAGCTTAACCCCTCCAGCATTCAACCCAAACTAATGCCCTTATGTCAACCAATCTGTTTACTACTACAATTACACAATTCAATTCTAACAGAATGTATTATCCACCCATCCATCACTTTCCTATAACTGCTCGAGCTATAGATCCCTTTCAAATAAGCATAAGGAGCATAAAGCAAGAGAACATTGTGGTTAGGATACCAGTCCATCACTGTGATATTGCATTCCATTCAAAAGAACAGTTGTTAGTAAATTAGGAAAATTCTGGCCAACATGTAAGCAATCAGTAATAACTAATTTACACTAATTAGCTTGACTAAAATAACTGAACGAAAACAGTTCTCTGAAATTGTTACCCCTTATGTTTGAAAAAGGTTGAATTAAGATTATATGTTTCGCTTATTCTGAGTGCGAACAAAACATATTAGTCAGGCTGCATTCAAATGTGTACAGAAGCTCTTCGTAAACTGCATACAGTTTTCCCCTAGTGCTTCCACTTGCAATAGGTAACTGTGTGCTAAAAAACTAATGATTATTAAGTGTTCATTTGCTCAGTACATTTTGATTTTGAGTCTAATTTCAATATTTGGTGATATTGACATTCACCACTACAATGCTCTCTAGGTGTCTCAATGAGAAGACATCAGTTACGCAGACCTAAAAGCAGTAAGGGTCAAACATACACTTCAAATACACGGCAATGAGCACATGCTGTTAAACCACTCTCAGAAAGGTACGGGGTGCCCAACTGCGTCCGGACCGGCGGCTGACTGCCCTACCTTCTTCCGTCGGGCTGAGACCCCTTGTTCCCGGTCAACAGGAACATGTCTCCGTCTGCCTCGTCAGGCGGTCTGTTCAGGGTGGGCTGCAAGGAACCGTGGACCGCCCTGCCGGAGGAGATGTGCGTTAAGCGACCCCCTCCTCTCCTCCTGCTCCGGCAGCCAAGTTACCAGCCCCCTGTCCCCCCCCCTCCCCTCCCCGTGACCCAGGGCCAGGAACCCTGTCACACGGGGGGAGAGGCAGGACCGGCAGCAGTGACCGAGTGGGCGGCCTGCAGTGTTTCCTCGGAGACGGCTCGTGCGCCCCCGGGGGGGTTCCGGGGGGGGTTA
>JAODKM010000042.1:10087701-10103458 GCA_026780845.1 Petrocephalus sullivani
TACTTATTGGGTAACATACTTTATCGGGTAACATACTTTATTGGGTAACATACTTATTGGGTAACATACTTATTGGGTAACATACTTTATCGGGTAACATACTTTATTGGGTAACATACTTATTGGGTAACATACTTATTGGGAAACATACTTTATCGGGTAACATACTTGGTGCAGTAACTTTGCTATGCGGAGGTACTGTCATTTTCATATCAGTCGCTGGTTTTGACAAGTCCATAGACAGCTATTAATGAATGGAATACTTTGCAATACACAGAGACAGGAGTTGCATACAGGAGATGTGGCTTGCTGTGGGAGAGCACAGCTGAAAACATCCTGAGTGTTTACTGGGCATCACAAAGTAGAAGTGTGACTTGAACACTTGTTCACTGGAAATATGGACATTCTGTCACTGTATTTTATGATTTTTGGTCCTTTTTAACTTTTCCTTTGTTATTGTCCTCAATACATCAGTTCCTTTCCACAGAAAAAGATGTACTGAGCAGAAACTGAGCTTTTTCTGTTAGAGATTTATTCAGAGTAAAGTTTTATGTCTTTATACTGGCTAAATGCAAAGCCATGAGGGACTAAAGATTCGGGAGTAAATGCCTTTATCAGAATCACCCTCATCTGTCTTTTACCTTCACTTACATTCCAACAAACTCGGGCTCATTTTAATAAAGCATTTCCTTCTGGCAGTTTTTCTTTCTCCAATGCATGCTTATTATTTCTGCATTAACATTTTTTAGCCGTTTCTATAAATCAGTTTAATAGTCATACCGAAGTTTCACAGTGAGACATATACCCTTCCTGTACACGTTTGAGGGTTGGTCAGCAGGTAGTAGCCCTGCCCTATTCCTCATGGTTGGGGTTTCGAATCCCCTCAGTGTGCGCCCTTTCGCTCCATGTTGTGTTCGTCAAGTACCCTCAGTCATGTCCAAAGTACCCTCAGTCATGTCCAAGTCCAAAGTATTCTCAGTCATGTCCAAAGTACCTTCAGTCATTTCCAAAGTACTCTCAGTCATGTCTTTTAAAAAATACACATTGAGACTCATTTTTAGCCGACCTTTGGCCACTTTTAGGGACAGGCGATTATTCTGGGAATTAGATATTCTCATTTATGGAGTTCCAGAGGTTGAGTGTGGGTTTGCTCGTATTCTAATGATGCTGTTATGTGCGCGCACACACACACACACATACATACACATTTGTATTCATATCTTGAGACCATCCTTTCATTTCTATGAAAAAACCCTAATCCCAGCAATGACAAACTTAACCCCTACCCAGCCTTAAGCTTAATAATACGTCTGTCCCTCCATCCATCCATTATCCGCCGCTTATCCGGGGTCGGGTTGCGGGGCCAGCAGCCTAAGCTGGGACACCCAGACCTCCCTCTCACCAGCCACCTCCTCCAGCTCCACCGGGGGATTACCAAGGCGTTCCAGACCAGCCAAGAGATATAATCTCTCCAGTGTGTCCTGGGCCTGCCCTGGGGCCTTCTCCTGGTTGGATATGCCCAGAACAGCTCCCCAGGGAGTCGTCCAGGAGGCATCCGAGATAGATGCCTCAACCAACTGAACTGGCTCCTTCCAATGCATGAATAATTTGAGCCCCTCCTGGATGTCTGAGCTCCGCACCCTATCTCTAAGGCTGAGCCCAGCCACCCTGCGGAGGAAACTCATTTTGGCCGCCTGTGTCACTACCTGAAGTTCATAATAATAATATGTAGCCAAACAAAATACAAGAGTAGTTTTAGTGTTTCTGATTGCAGACACAGATTTTTATAAAATTGAGTGTCCACTTGTGGAGACAGAAACAAATTAACGACAAAAGAACAGGTTTTTATGATATTGTGGGGACATTTCATCACATACATAACCCCACCCACACACACAAACACCAGCAGAACAGCACTCCACACACAGCTGCACAAGGCTTTCCTAACAGACAAGACTTTCTCAAGGTTCACTCCCACCCACAGGAACACATTATCCCCCAAAGTTCTCTGTATTCCATTCATCTGTTTATATACCGTAACCGCTTATCGAGTGAGGGGTCACAGCCCGGGGGCTATCTCAGGAAGCTTGGGGCGCCGAAACATCGAATGGGACCAATGTGCTTTCAGTCTCTTTGAAGAACATAAGACCTCGCTTTAACTCGGTGAATTACCTTTGTCTGGATTAAATCGCTGTAGGAGAATTTGCAGTGTAATAAATTCCATATTAAAGAAGCCATCACTAAGGCAATGGGAAAAAAAACTGAGAGTTTAGTTTTGGATGCGTGATCCGTGGGGTAAGCGGACGAGGAATCCTATTTTAAGGCATTCAGAGATCCTGCAGAAGAGGAGGAAATAGGGATTAAGTTTTCTCCTTGTCCCAGGAGATACTTATTTTTAGGTCCAGCTGTGTTCTGTAAGATTTTATAAAATCATTCCCCAAGAGAAAAGCCTGGGAAATTTGAATCACAGCCTACAGTATCATTTTTGTGTTGCAGGAATTTGATTTTTATCTCAGAGAAAAAACCCAAACATTTTTCTTTCTTTTCCTCTGGTTACCGGCCACGTTTGGTTATTTGAATGTGTGTGCCGTAACACAAACATCAGTGTTTGCAAACCGAAGAAAACCAGTCACAGTCTCAGTCACTGGAACGTGAGATGTGTGTAGCGGCTTACTCAGACCTCGCTGTCTCTGTGCCCCACCACCTCTGATTGAAATCCATTTCCCAGTTAACTGCTTTTACCAGTTGCTTGGTAGAATGAGACTTTAAGAACCAGGGGAGGGTTTTGTGTCAATTTATTAATCTATACTGTTTTAATAGTTTATTGACCCACAGGAAGATATTCCCTATGGTGAGTTGTTTGTTATGACCACTAGGGGGCACCATATACTTTACGCTGATGGAGAACATCGTGGAGGTCCTATTAGTGAGTCATGGAACTCGAGGAAAAGCCGCCGACTCATGTTTCTCTCGTAAACAGTAAAGAAAAATCTCAGCCAAATTCAAGGAAAGACTTGCGTAATGGGAAATCTGGGAAATAATCCGATTGAGCTGGGTTGGGGATCCAATATGCTTCCATGGGGCCTGAATGTATATATTTTTGTTTATATTGCGTTTATATATACATTGGAGGCCAAAATTATTAGAATGCTTGGCATATTTAAAGGTTTCAGTTGTTTTTGTTGAATTTTTTGTTGAAAGTGGTCATTATGATCTATAAACGATAAAATAGAGCCTTCATAAGGAGAATCACTGTGCTAAGTCCGGACCTCAACCCCATCAAGCACATTTGTGACGAATTGGAAAATAAACTGGACAGATCTATTGTACGTTTAAAAGAAAGTCTTTGGCTTGAGTTGCAGAAGGCAGGGGATACCATTAGTGGTGAAGTTCTCAGGAAATATATTGACACTATGCCAGTGAGACGTGCTGCTGTAATTGCTGCAAAAGGTGGACGTACCAGATTAAAAAAAAAAAACTTTCTGCACATTATGGCGCGACGACACGTATTATTTTATATTATTAAGATTGTTATGCATGTGTTTGGATCCATGGGGGTTAGAAACACATTGTATATTTTAACATCTTGTAAATATGCCGTACAGAGATGTGGACAAAAATGTCAGTAATGCTAACAAACTGCAGCTGATGGCACTGTTCCTCGCACCTTGACAGCATTGCCTTGAATGGCAATGCACAGCATAAACTACCGAACTGAGCAGTGAGCAGACTACTAGCAAAATAAGAATTACAACACTATGTGCAAAAATATTCAGTTCTGAAAGTATGCGCAATATTATCCAGCTAAGTCCCATGTGCCTACCAATAACTGTGCATAAACTTACTGTATTCTTGCATCGCATATTGGCAGCGTTAATTGCTTATAAATGCATCGCTACACTTGGTGACTGACAAAGTTCAAAAGCAGTGCGTCAGTTTCTTCTGACACACTTATTCCCCCAATAACCATCTTACATAAAATAACTAGCCTGCATTATTGAATACAGATTTTAATGCTAGATAATATGCTTTTGTTATTGAGCGGTCTTAGACCTCGATGGGGGACGTTACCTCAAGTTCCCCTTCTATTATTTCTTTTATTCTTCTATTATTATTATTTATTATATGCCTCTATTATTATTATTTTTTCTATTATTTAGCAAAACCGCAAACTAATTTCATTTAATTATGAACCCTCGTCTCTCTGCCCATAGATACTTTGTAATGTCAGACTGCAGAATTTCTGAATGTATGTAAATGTAAAACTTATGGTAATGCGGTAATGTGTGTGTGTGTGTGTGTGTGTGCGTGCGTGTGTGTGTGTGTGTGATGAGTAGATAGAAAGCCAGCAGGTAAGAGGGCGGGAATATAGGAAAATAACCTCACCTCATTTTCGGGCGCTGACTTCGGAAGTTTGCGTTTCCTGCCATCGCGGACTTTGGAAACCTGCTTCCCGGTGCTTCTGCTGCAGGAGACGCAGTAAGCGGGTGCTGCGGGCGGACGCTGCTCGTCAAGTGTGCGCAAAGTGTGCGCAAAGTGATGTCGTTCCATTAAAAAGTGTTCAAAGGGAGACACATTATTACACGTCTCAAAATAGTACCCCGCGTAATTAAAATTGCGCATTGAACGGATCAGTAATTAGTAAATATTGTTCCCTCTAAACGATTTAAGCGACAACAATGTACAGTGAGTAAAGACCATATGCACGTTCATTTAAAGCTTGAAATTGTCACTTGCTAGAATGAGACTTTAAGAACCAGGGGAGGGTTTTGTGTCAATTTATTAATCTATACTGTTTTAATAGTTTATTGACCCACAGGAAGATATTCCCTATGGTGAGTTATTTGTTATGACCACTAGGGGGCACCATATACTTTACGCTGATGGAGAACATCGTGGAGGTCCTATTAGTGAGCCATGGAACTCGAGGAAAAACCGCTGACTCATGTTTCTCTCGTAAACAGTAAAGAAAAATTTGAGCAGAACGTATTAAATACATTGTAAACACATTATCTGCTGTGAGGCCTAAATGTTCAGAGTGTCATTGTAAATATGGCTTTAATTTTGCACTAATACCTTAATAAAATGAGAGTGCTTGCTTTATGACAGAGTATGGTCACATTGTTGCATAACCGATGTAGTTATAATTTGAACCACTTGGTGTCTCTATTTACACAAAATAAACTGTGCTTTTTTTTCAACCCCTCCTGGAACAGAACTTGAATTTCCAAAAACAAATCATTCAGCCATGATTAAGGATGTTCTCAGTTTTGATAAATGCACAGGAATATACACTTTCCACTGAGAGAGACGTATATTTCATATCTCCTGGAGAGCTAGGTGCCCCATTCTGGGTTATTCCCTGCCCTGTGTCCATAGCTTCCAGGAAAATCTCTGGACCCCTGTGACCCTGCATAGGACAAGCAGGTATGGAAAATGGATGGATGGATGGATCCCATTGGAAGCCATATTAGTGAGTCATGGAAAAACTGTAGATTAACATCTTAGGTATATTTATGTAGTCAACAGCAAAGAAAAAAAATCGAGCTGAAATGAGACATTCAGAAGTCATTGGTGTTTAAAGAAAAGCTCGCTGACAGGCATGGCAGCTTGCATACCCTTGGCATTTAGACTTGTCTTTAGGCCTAATTGGCCAACATGACATGTTTTTTTTTTGTATATTTTGTTTGTTTGTTGTGTTGCATCATTATACCTGTATTGCACACGTAAAGTAGGGCAATATATTTGTATTTTTATTAAGATGCATTACATATTGTCTTTATGAAGATGGAACAACCAATATGTAGAGATGCACGATATATCGATTACCATACCGAAATTGCTGAATGATATTTAAACTTTATCAGTACTCAAAGTTACCAGCACCAGAGCTCAAGACACACCGACTGAAATAGTGGAGATCATTGCATTGGACAATAGTCAGTGTTTTTCTGGAAGAGGATAGTGGAGGATATGGGATTTTGTCGGTTCATTCGCCACTTAGGCCTATGAGACTGGCCTTTTTAGAATACTATACATTTATATAAATTTATAATTCAATATTAAACGTGGCTCGTAGATCGATCTTTCGTTTTCCATTGAATAAAACAATGATGTAACAAAAGTCTGGTAATCCATGCCGATGTGATGGGCAGGTTTCACCGCTGGCTCCCCTGTCAACAGGCAAGTGCCTCCACGGTTAGCCGATCATCAGTATAGGCAATATTAGACAAAAATATAGACCCATCGGTATCGGAGAAAATTCGACTTCAGTGCGTCACTATCGATATGATTGTTGTTGAAGTGTGACCGTCACGCACATCAGCTCTGCGAAGCGTAAAGGCCACACTCTTCGTTTTTAACAAGCGAGTGATTTCCAATAGCAAGAAATGCTAAAAATGAGCCGTCCAGTGTTTTCATTTACCTGAGCTGAATTTTCTTTTATATTTTGTGGATACAAAGTTATTATTATTATTATTATTATACATATAATTATTATTATTTTAAAAAAGAAATAACCACTTAAGGGTATTGATTGATTGTTCATGGTGTCACTCATAAGTCATATTTTCAACATTTTATAAATCTGTATGTTTATTTGAAGGACATTCACACATTTGTTACCCAAATTCTTAGACATGAATATTCTGGGCAAACTAAATACATATTAAATTATTATTCACAGAGAGATAACCATATGGTTTCAAAGTCAAACAGGACAACATATTAAGCCTAACTGTTCAGAGTGTTATGGTACTTTATGGCTTTTATCATGCATCAACACCTTGATAAAAAAGGGATTGCTTACTGTTTGATACAGTAGGGTCAAATTATTGCATAACTCATGGACAAAGATGCAGTTTTAATTCGAGCCACTTGGTGTCTCTAGTTACACAAAATTGTGTTATTTCTTTAACCCTAGTGGGACAGATCTTGAATTTCCAAAACCAAATCACTCAGCCCCTGATTAAGGATGTCCTCAGTTTTGATAATAATAAGCCCATTCAAATCTGGAAATGTGCATGAAAACGATTCTCCTGTTGGAATTTTGAAATGAATAATCCATCAATCAACTCTGTAGTGATCTAAATGTCCGTGGAGATGATTGCATCTAAAGTCCACCATTTAACAGAGAAGTTACATATCTCTAATCTAGCATGTAACTTTTCTGAAACACGCATTTGCTGGAGTATGAAAAAAAAAAACACGTTACCCGAAAACTAGAAGAGCAAATATGATCGTAGTTACAGGTGTCAGGCTTGCAGTTTCAATGATTATATACATTTTCTGTTCATTATTTTTCTGAAAGATGCTTTCTCTGTTGATGAAGGATGTTGTGGTTGCAATTTTTTTAGCAATTTCTGTATGTTTTTCTCTCACTCCTGTTTGCTTTGGTGCGGAGGTGCCCTTCTCCAGTCCTGTAGGGCCAAAATCCAACACAGTTTGCAGATTTCCCTGCTCAAACACATCTTAATTAGCGAATTACCAGGTTTAATATGTTTGTTTGAGCGAGGAAATCTGCAAACTGTGTTGGATTTTGGAGTTGGACACCCCTGCTTTAGTGCGTTTCCATCCATCTTGAATACTGCTCTTTCAGTACAGGGTAGTTGGAAGCCTATTTAAGGAAGCCCAAGGCACAAATTGGAAGATGCACTTGATGCGATGCCAGCCCATCACAGGGTGCTCTCACATGCACAATCATATGATAAGGGCTATATAGGGACACTGATTCACCCAATCACGTGTCTTTTTTTATTATTTTTTTCTGGACTGTGGGTGGAAGCCCACACAGATATGGGGAGAAATTGCAAACGGCAAGCATTCGCTGTAATGAAGCCCATAAGCTGGGAGTTGTAGGAGCAAGGTGCTCCCCCGCTGTGCCACCATGCTGGGCCAAAAACCTATAATTAATGTTAAATAGCATCATTCTAGAACGTTCTGAATTGTTCCAGTAGAGAATTCATCTGAGCAACTGGGTAGAAACTTAATGTAATATATAGGTTATTTAATATCACATATCTAAGAAATACATTCATAAATAACATAATGTCTTTGTTCCTGGGTGTTATTCTCCAGCCCAAAAGGAATACTGAGGTCATAGTGATGGAGATTCGCTGATCCATGTGGACCAACTAATACTTCAGCTCCACTGGCAGTAGAATTATATTTTTTATAAGCTTGGCCTCTGAGCTGTGAGTGCCTATTTATGCAAGGTGCCTTTTTTTCCTGCTTGGAGTGGGTCAAGGAAGAGGAGCAACTCTGCTCACGTTTGTGTATGAAGCCCTGAGGCTCAAATGAGAGAGCGAGAGGGAGAGAAAGGGCAGAGAGGACGGCGAGGTGGCCGGACAGAGATAGATGGAGGACCAGTTTCCTCATGGTCAGGGAAATGGTCATTGCCCTAATTTCATGGGGATTTGCTGCCCCCCCTCCCCCCAGGGCAGGGCACGTCAACAGTGGCAGCAACCAAGATAGCAGGGACTTTACCCAAAAATGCCCTCACTGAGTCCCAGGACATCCATGTGGGTGTGCGGGGAAACCTTACGTGAGACATCCAGGGCAGTACTGGTGCTCTTCCTAAACGATAGCTTTCACCACCTCAGAAACTAACCCCCTTGGCATGGCTTTGCTGCGGGTGAATTCTCACTGCAATACCACAACACTGTGTGCAATATTAGTATTACCGTGTTTAAGCTGTATCTATACTGCCATGTATACGTATAGTACATGTATGTTATGTATATTGAATTGTTTTTGTCACGTCTAATGGTGTCTGCCTGTCTGTACAGTTTCCCTTTGGGATCAATGAAGTTTTTTCTGATTCTTCTGATTCTAATTCAGAATCAGCCTCTGACAACAGAGGCAATGCTGTCTCATTGTGTGCGGCCATGAGCAGTCCGTTCACTTCAGCTGTTGTTGTCGCTGTTGTTGTCATGAGCCTGATTGCCCATCATTAGTGTGGCCAACATCTCGTCCTTTATCTGTTGTCAGAACATAGTGTCCTGCTCAATTTCTTTTTTTTTTTTCTTTTTTAAAAAAAACCTTCACAAGGTAAAGGAGAAATGTAGATGCAAGATAGCTTGCTGCTGTGAATGCAGTATTGCTTCGTATACTAGCGTCGAGCGATTAGTTATGGTTGCTAGCTAATGGTAATTGTCACCAACAAATTGATTTGATAATCAATTGTTAATATGTATGACGGAATGAAATGATGGAAACACCGCGTAAAACTCACTAATATGTCACTATCCGTTAACAATTTATATATTTTGCATTATTAAATAAAAATGTCAACATCATTAACTGAGCCAATTGAAATTAACGGTGACCCTAAGAATAATGTGTAAAACACTAAAGTTCTTGCCTGCGTTCCGCTTATTAAAGAGTTGACCTGGAATACTTAAAAATTAGCTAGCTGCGAACCCCATCCTTGTAAACATACAGTATGACAGTGTACACTTTCTGGTCCTTCACAAGGCATATGAGTAAGATAAGTATATGAATGTCTGTTTTGTGCACTTTTTTGTTTATTTTTTGTTATTTTCATTTAAGCTGCATTATTTTTAAGACATTTTATAAGGTCATACTACATTACGGAGTTTGTATAATGTGAGCTAATATATTGCTTAATGTCCAGGCTCACACTATTAACTATACTATCGAGTATATTATTGCTGTCCAGCAAAAACCATGAATGTCTAGGTTTTGATGATAGTCTTTGATGATAGTTATACTTCCGGGTCACATGGGCCCGGAGCCTATCCTGGAAGCTACGGCACAAGATGGGGGAGCCAGCTCGTCGCAGAGCGCACTCACACATGCGACACCAATTAGCCTCTGCATGCTTTTGGACTGCAGGGGGAAACCGGAGTGCCTGGTGGAAACCCCACGATGACACGGGGAGAACATGCAAACACCGCATACATGGAACCTGGACGGAGATTCCAACTCCAGTCCCAGAGGTATAAGGCAACAGTTCTAACCACTGCACCACCATACTGCCCCTCTAACTGATCAATAAAGACATTTTTTTGTGATGTGTTCTATGTGTCTCGTTAGGAGAACTTTGTACGATAGGTCAGCGATTGTGTCCAAACATTAGGCTTGTTGACGAGAATCCACCCAGGTCTGGGAATATAGTAAACAAGGAGATGAGGTTCGAATTAACTGTGCGCCACTGGAACACACGATCAGAAAGACCCAGTCCGCATTCAGCGACAGCAATCCATGTAAGTCCATTAAAGACACTAAACTGTTCACTGATGCCTGTGTAAAGATTGCTTTCTACTCGCAACGCTAAGGGTGTCTCATTATGTTGTTTTAGGTTTATTTTGTGAAGTGTTTTTTTTTGAGAAAACGCATATTTTCATTCTGCTGATATGATGGGTGTTTGAAGATATGTTTTTCATTGAACAACAACATTATACAGTACCAGTCAAAAGTTTAGGCATGCCAAGCCTCCTGTAAAGGAGAGTGAGCGTGTCATATCACATGACCTAAACACAGTAGAAATGGTTTTGGCGGAGTTTGACCAGAGGGTGAAGGAAAATTGGCCGATGAGGGCTCAACATCCTTCAGGAAAGCTGGAAAAACTTCTACTGGCGTAGAAGAGACAGTAGGGTCAGCCAGTCCTTGGAGCAATTGGGGTTCAGGGCCTTGCTGAAGGACCCAGGGGTGGGACCACTCTGCCAACCCAAGGATTTGAGTCCCAACCCACAGGGCCCCCCAACAAATATGTTATTCCAAAAGTGTCGAATAATAATAGTGCAAATAAACTTTGCTATGGGTAAGTGTGTCCAAATTTTTGACTAGTAGTGTACTTGTATCCTAATACCTGCCCATGAAATAATGAAATTAAATGACATTCTTGTATCCCAACACATGTCCTGAGATAACTCAACCTATACAGGTCCATGAGGATGTTATGAGTGACTATCCATTTTTTCCCTCCTATCTTGGTGATCCAGAGCCTCCAAAGCCGTTGGAAGGATATGTCAACAGTCACACACAAATGAGAACAGACAGTCACCCAAACAGCGGGGGCGTCTAGAGCTACAAGTGCAGGGGGTGGGGTGTCGGCACATGAAGACTCTCTTAGAACAGCGGCCCATTTTCAAACCCAGCACATTGGATTCATGAGCATCTCAGCTGCCAGCGTGTGCTGTTATTGTAGCTCACTAATGGCTACGACAGTGTAGAACAGCCCTTAAAGAGAGACGGGCACGTAGGAATCCAAAAGCAGGCCTGTCGGTCTCCGAGCCGGCCCGCGTTTCCAAAAGGCTTGGGAACGGAGGAGTCTCGCAGAGACGTCTGTCACGTGGCGCGGAACCGATGACCTACATCCCGAGGAGCGTCGGGGCTGTGATTACCGAACACGCAGAGGCAGCAGCACAGCAAACAGAGAAGGAGTGGGTCCCCGCGGACGCACGCCTTCAGGACGAACCGTGGCAGTGCTTTGCGAAACAACACAAAGGGATGAATAAGATACAATTTTTTTTTTTGTTTCTGGAAACAGAACGAGATGGCCAGGTTTTTGATGTCACGAACTAATTTAAGTCCTTGTGAAGCATTAGTCATGTTTTATGTAACAGTACTGCAACCCTCGTGCAAGATTTCAGACAGTTTACGCTTGAGAATTCATTCCGCTTGTCCGCCCTGTCAATGAAGCCTTATATCAGCCTTTGTTTTGATTTTTTTTCAACAAAGAGAGTTTCATCATTATGTCTTAATTCTCTGGGAGCTGTCTTTTACCTGAACCGTGGCATTTTCATTTTAAATTTAAGGATTTTCGTTCCTATTTGCGCTAAAACCAGGTCAGTGATGAGAACTGATAAATCAACCTCGATAGCTGATTGTGCGTCAGGCATTTCTCATATTTGTCTGTACGCCTCTTTCTTTTGGAAAAGAGTTTTTTCCCCTGTCCAGCATCATCACAAAATAAATAAGTCCAGGAACAATAGTCTCTCCTGAAGAAATAAATAATAGCCTAGAAGGACCTGTAGAGCACTACAGAAGCCATAACATGGTAGTGGCTTGATTTAGTGCAGGTGCAACAACACAGCAATGACTCATTGTCATTACTGTCCGCCAAGCTGGGTGGGCTGGAGACCAGAAGTATTGCCAGATAGCACAAAGGACCTCCTAATGCTCTCAGGAAGACATACATGTGGCTGAAGGTGCTCCTCAACCATACCAGGGCTTCATAAATCAAAGTGGAAGATAGGTTGGACACAATTCTTCCGTCCACTACAGCTTAAAAATGGGTTTGTCGTTCCACCTCTCAAAAAGGAACTCTGGGCCCCCCTGCCCCCCTAATATAGTGACCAACAGGGGCCCAAACATCATGCAATGGCGTGGTGTGAGTGCTGGTTATTATATTGGTGAGGTAAACGATGATCCAATGGCATCTTCAACTTGCCCACCTTGAGCTTCTCAGTATCAGGGCTAAGGGGTCCTCCAAGACTAGCTTGCTATTCTGAAGGACCAGCCTCTCAAATATCTTCATTACATGGGATGCCAGTGCCACAGATCTGTAGTAATTAGAGGCACTGAAGCATGCCTTCCCCCATAAAATAACACAACTTGACGTAATGTTTCAACTAATGTTGAAGTATTTTTTCTTTTCTTTTAAACAACGACACCAATTAACCTGGCATGCAGTCTAGGGCACCCCCTGCCTCTTGCCCTGTGCTTCCTGGGACAGGATAAAGGCTCACTGTGACCCCCATACTGGATGAGTCAATATGGAAGACGAATTATAAATGTTTACTGAGGCATGTAGCCTCGAGAATTAAATTTAAGAAACAGGAAGCACTGGACACTTTTGCCCAAAAGGGCAGTGTTATTCTCGGCTAAATGAGTTTTGACAGACACCAGTAACAATGCATAATTTGGCTTCGTTCAGGAGCCAGCAGCTGAAAGTTAATGATGAAATGGCATAAGCTTGCTTTACAGCCAAGCACTGTTTGTGGCTGGAGCTCTAATTAAGTATCTTGCAGATGCGGTAAAGATGGATAATTAACTTATTTTCATTCTTATTTGTTTTAAAACATTCCCACATTCCTCATTATAATGACACAACCAGGTAATACATTCTGAAGTTTCATTCCCAGTTTTATGCAGCTAGTTCACTAAAATCTTAATACTGTGCTCCTTTGGGTGCATTATGTGACTTTTAAAAACATCTGTCCATCCATCCCCTTCTTCAATGTCACGGGGAGCCTGACGACTGTTCCAGCACACACATCTTTCAGTTCAAGTGTCAGATTTTCCCAGAATGCTTTGCATAGCTTAATTGCAATTATTGTGTAGATAAGTTCAAACACGAATTATGGGAGTACTGAAGTCTGGAAAAACCATGCATAATTTTTTTTCTAGCAAATGTTTTTTTCTTTTGCTGCATTTTTTTTCCCCAAAAGTAGTTTTTTGCTACTTCTTTGTCTTGCAGATTTCTTGCGATAAATAACATCACATGCTGTGTAGCTCTGTCAGACAGCAGACCACAAGCTGCATGCATCATTATGTTGATTAATTAGTTAAACTTAATCTCTATTGCCTATGTGTCTGTTACCAACAGACACACCACTATTTTGTTTTGAGTCCATGGTCCAAGTGATATTGAACGCATGCTGATCCATGCTGTAGATACATCCAGCTAAGTCAGCGAGAAATAGCGATAATAATAGCGAGAAACACATTCCGTAAAGAAAAATAACGCATGACGTTTCTGGACTTCTTAGCAAGAACCTCAAGGAAAACTAGCAAGTACATTGTTTGTCAAATCAAACCTAAACTTTCGCCTAAAGCACAAACAACCACGCTTAAGCCATATTATTTAGGGAGTATTATGAGAAGACCAGGGCGTTTGCAAAAAGTTTCAAGAAAAAGAGGAAGACTAGAATAAGCAACATGTTGAATGGACTCAGTCATCACCTCAGTGAACCAGCCATCGGGAAAAACGAAGATCCAAACAGAAGACCGGGCTTTCTGAAGGTATGTCATCAATTGTTAATATTGCTGCTGACACTACCTATTAAAGACGTTATACATAGCCGTATAATGTTGTTAGCTATTGCGTTTGTCATAACAAATGCATGTGAAATTGATTGTAGGACCAGCCTACCACAGCAATTCAGCCTACAGCTTACTGAGAAATTCTCTGGATTGTCAGATATCTAGCATTGGATGTATTTATTTGTTAGCCTGTTTTTTTTTAACATACCTTGTCCTGCTGTTATGAGAGGAGTGGCATCTGGCATAACACACTGTACCTTGGTTTGTCCCATGAGGGCAATCATCTGTAGAGTCAGTTAGCCAATTAAAAAACAAACAGACAAACCACCCAGGAGGCCAACATCATTCAGTCGAGAATGCAATGATGATGACTGATAATTGCTGATTTGTGGCCTACAGAAAGCTAATTCCTTACTAGCTGGATGAATGCACAGAAGTGCATGGTACAGGGGAGAGAACACAAGGGTTTTTTTTCAACATCTTGACCATTCAAGTCTCCGGATGTTGCTCTGGCTGGATGTCGGTTGCATCCTCACTAACAAAAACAATTCCCACAATCTATTCACAAGTATGATCTTTGCGTCTTTGGTATTGAGAAGCACCAAATGGAATGCCAGTCCGTGGTAGGGCTCACACTCACATACATTACCACAATTTAGAGACACTAATTCGTCTAACCACATGTTTTGGTACTGCAGCCAGAGGTCGGGCAGTGCTTCCCAGCCCAATCACTAGAGGACCCCCAGACAGTTCTACTGGGAGCTGGGAGGGCGCAAAAATGTGGACTATCTGAGGGTCCCAAGGACAGGGTGGAACGTCGCACAAAGGCCGCAGCATTGTGGGTTAGATAATTCCGCTATGACGCCCATAATATTGGTGAATCGCTGCCATTATTTACGACATGGCTACATAAGGGAGACTCTGGCCAAGCTCTTCGACCTTCGCACTTAAATAAGAACGTGCTAAGAGGAGTAAGAGGAGACCTCCAACCATGTATATATATATATATATATATATATATATTACACAATACATATATCTAATGCAAAGACTACTTCCTCACAGAATGACATGCTAAACTGAAGCCAAGGGTCGATTTCAATTACTACAGTAATGCACATATATTATAGGGGGCAATTTCTCATGAGTACACCCGCAGATGAATAGACAGATAATTGCAGGGCGGGAGCCCAGGGGAGTCTGGTCAGGCAAGCAGGCTGTTCGGGAATAAAACAGCGCACAGTGCAGACTGTCTCTTCAGGCAGGCCATGTGACCGGTTGCTATGGGAATGGTGTGGATTCCCAGTTCACACAAATCCATTGTACGCTTCGTAATCTTGGTTTAATGGTTACAGCCACTCGTATGATGAAAGGTTAAATTTCAGGACTAGCTGTTACTCCACTCCTGCATCCCCTGCCTGCGATCCTGATAATCAAATAATCAGAAAAAAAACCTTTTGTTTAGTCCTATTACTGAAAGCTGTTACCACATAACTGCATTATTTTCATATGGGATTAAATATACATGCCCCTGTCTGCACAGACTCTTTTTACATGGTTTGTGAATAAATCCAGCCTTTTTGAAATGCCTACAGCGAAGGCCCACTGGTGTTGTCATTCTATGTTTTTTTGCTCTCTGGTACTTTCATCGCATTAAATCCTGACTGGTAATGTGACTGTTCCCTTTATCCTCCCCCCCCCCCCCCCCCCCCCCCCCACCCCCCCCCCCCCCCCCCCCCCCCCCCCC
>JAODKM010000042.1:10108476-10141390 GCA_026780845.1 Petrocephalus sullivani
CCCTCCCCCAACCCACCCCACCATGAGAGACAATGCCATGCTGGTATCATCCCATCTTCATACTGTTGTGCTTCGACGTCAGCCCCCCCTTCCTTCTTCCACCAGCTTCCTTTTACACATGCCCAGTTTCCAGCTGTGTAACAAACCGTTGGTACTGAGCTGTTAGCCCGGAAATGCCGTTAGCTTGTCAAACTTGGGGGGGGTTGGTTGTTAGCTATCAACTTGTGAATCAAACTCGGGTTTACACAGTCCCCTTACTCTTACTTTATGTGTCACCTTGCCATGTTACAATTCTGCCTATCTGCTCCCTCAGTTGGGCTTTATCTACAGATTTCAGTTTATTTTCCAATAGCAAGTACTATGTTTTAGGAACACCGCAAAATTAGCCATTTAAGACCTGAAATGCAGTAGTATGCTGCAAGCCATGTAGCCTTTGAACACTGAAATTCTCATTTGAAAATTACGGTAATACTTAAAGCAGTCATTGTACTGCATTACACATACTTTTATAATGCATTATAATGCATTCATAACGTATTATAAACCCGACTATAACGGTTTATAAAAATCATGACACATTATAGTCATGTGCATTATGTATTATAAATGCTCTATAAAGCTCTCATCTATAACACACTATTATAATGCATTATGGAGGCATTTCTAGTGCATTATAGATAAAAGTTTTATAGAGCATTCATAATGCATAATACGCAGTAATATATTGCCTTTTTATAAATATTTTTATGTGTTACATAAATGTCAGTGTGTTACAATGAATTATAAGAACAGTTATTAGGCTTTATATGAGCTTTATAGAAAGTGTTCCTGGAATCACTACTACCTTTTTATCAGCAGCGTTTGCCACGCGAGGTATGAGTTAGCAGAGTATGTATGCCAGCCCGTGTCTCAGTCGGACCAGAGTGCCCTGACGTAAGAGGTATGAGGTGAATGCTGTCCTTATTTTCGGAGATGCCTTGCCTGGCCTTTCTACATGCCAGAGAAAAAGGGAGAGGTTATTTAAAAGACTCACCTTACCAATTTTTTTGTCTTCTTACAGCTTTGTGTTTTACCTAATCGAGTATTTAAAAAAAAATAATAATAATAAAAAATAAGGATTTTCTTTATGCTGAGTGCAATGGGGCTGAAATATCGTGCAAACCGCTTGTGTCATGGTGTCGTAAAATATGGCTTCCTCAAACTCTGCGGAAAAGCCAATAGCAGTGGGAGAAAAAGCAGGGGGCCCGGAGCCCGTCATCTCGGAACAGACTCATATGATCAGAGGCCGTCGTCTCTCAATCTGGCGCTCCGTGTTCACACACATCCCCATTAGCATTAAGCACCGGCTCCCCTCTCCTGCCTCGTCATGACCGACAGCACTTCTCTTTGAATGCTACACATCAAAATGGATGTGCATAGGTTTCCGATGTTTGGCCGAATTACGATCTAATTTGCAATCCATAAATTCCAATAAGGTAGCACACGGAGGCTTTAAAGAACGCACTTTCATCTTGCTTAGCTTGTCAAATTGGCCAAAGCAAAAAAGTAATTCTAGCTAAATTTGTTATTGATCTGGTTTAATAGTGTTTTTATGATCCCAGTGATTCCTACTGCATTGCCTTCAGAGAAAATTGTGTTGCTATGGTCACTTTCTTATTCCATAAATCCAGCCTGTTCAGAACGCCCTTCAGGGTGCACAGTGCATATTTCAGTGCTGGTCCATATTTGCGGAAATACCAATATAAGGAAATCTGTAATTTGTGTGCATGTTATTTCTCTGGATAGAAATCATTGAAACAGAACATGTTTGCCCTTATTATGAAAGTATAATTAATGTATTCTCAAAATAATTTCCCCCCTGTGCAAAACGAATAGGTTCTGATTTGTATTGTTGTTTTATTTCAGTGAAGATTCCTTGAGGACAGCGCAGTGCATGAAATGGATATGAATGCCCCCATTTAAGGTGGTATTTACCGAAACAAGTAGGTAATAGATATGTTTCTAATGTTATAGCATCAACAGAAAGAAGGCTATTTGTAAGAAGGAGGAAAATGTCTAATTAGCTCTATTCCTCTGAGGTAGAGGGAGCTGGGAGTTTAACGGGGCATCAGCAGGCCCCAACATTATGGCTATAAAGTGCCACCTTTTTCATCCTTTTTAGCTGCATAGAATAAATATCTGCCAATGGAACCTATTCATTTCGAAGGATAAAGCACTATGTGGCTCCATGCAAATATGCAGGGCTTCAGTGCACCTACTTTTCACAAGTTCGAGCTGTTCGGATTCAAATCCCACCGCAAAGCCATGATGTTTTGATGTTTTGAAAATGCAGACATAACTACTACAAGGAGCTGTGCTAGTAGGAGAGGCTCATTTGGGGTGCTCCTCCAGCTCGTACGTATTTTATTTACACATAAATGCCCTAAGGGCAGAATAAGAAAATGATTGGTTCAGAGAGATAACCAATCAGATTGCAGGGGAGGTGGGTCCAAGCAACCACAAGAGGCAGAACCAAGACAATAGTTGGTCTGACCTATGACACAAGATCTTATCTCCCTTAGCCAATCATTTTTCGTTCTGCCCTCAGAACATTTTTTGTGTAAGTAAAACTCCCATGAGCACTTCTCTAACCCGAAGAGGCTTGCATAAATTAGCCTCGCCCATTCATACAGTTGGGTATCTGCCCAGCTTGATTCGCTCGCTGTGCCGCTCAGGGACACGCCAGCTGAGCTCTTCCTGGAAGCGGCTGCCATGTTATCAGAAACCTGGCTTCCGACTCGCCATTCTTCCGTTTTTGGCAGGTTCTGGCCCACAAGGCCAAGGCACATCGGTGTTTTAGGTAAGCAGTTGTGTTAATTGCTTGCTATGGGATTTTGATCCAAAGTTAATTGAGTCGTCAATATTCCTGTGAAGAAATCCAGCTAAATAGATTAAGAAAAGGACAAAAACATTCTTGCCGTCCTGGTAAACAAGGCTCTTTATATTCTATCTCACCAAGACTAATGATAGAATTGTTGCCTCATGAAATCACTGTTATCTGTCATCTATCCATACAACCATAATCCATCCTTCCGTCTTCCATCCACTTACTCTAGTCAACATCTGGGGGGAGATCTGCAGCCTCCAGGTGAAGGGCTGAGTCACACCTGGATGAGATGCCAGTCCATCTCCGGCGACATAAATGCACTCACAGTCAGCATGCGCGATTTAGACATGTCGATTGGCCTAATTGCAGTCCAATTGGCCTAGTCTTTGGACTGCAGCGGGAAGCAAGCAAAATCCACCCACAAAACAGAGGTGGGATTAGATCCCAAACTTGCAGGTGTGAAGCAGCAGTGTTACCCACCCAGCCACTGCCTCCCCATGTGGAAAACATCTGTCTTTATTGAATTATTCCCTAAAGATATCGCACATAATGCACTACATTGATGCTCAAACAGACAATTTCAAATTTTTCTTTTTATAAAAGCATTATTATGTTGTACAAAGACTCACCAAAAAAGGGCTCAAAGACTGAAGATGGAACTTCAATGAGGTATAATGCTTTTATTTAAAACATGCAGGTCTAATAAATGTGATTTATATATGGGACATGTGGTGCCATATAGAAATACCATGACAACTAGAGAGGTGGAAGTAGAAAGGGAGGCTTTGATGAAGACTGGGTGTTTCGAAAATGGCCCAAGAAAGGTCTTTGCCCTCAACATATTTCTTGCTGTTTGTTATACGAATTTGGCACATGAAGCCTGGAAATCCATCTGGTTTCTGAGGCTGACAGAGATGACACCAAACATCTGTAGGACAGGATTGTGGGCGGAGATGGATGTCTTGGAACGGGTCTCAAGCAGCTCATCCACCTGTAGACACTTTCTCCCAGAATGAAAGCCTCTTCTTCTCTGTCCCGCTGCAGATGGACCACATGTCTAGATCTGTACACCATATTCCCAAATAGTTTTCCCTGCCCCTTTTCCAACCTTTCCTAAAGACGTCGTACCTCATGCTGACTCCTCTCTCCCAGATTAGACCCCCCAAAACCCGGGAAATCCCATATTTAGTCGCCCCCATTCCCGTGTCAAGCCAGACCTGATCAGCATTCCATCCAGAGCAAATACCACAGCGACACACTGAACATGATGATATTCCATAACTATTAATCATTGATGTCCTTTGGCCGCTAATAAGCTTAAAAATAGCTGCAGTACTTTAAATGACATTTTAGTGATATAGGAATAGATGAATATACGTCACCTTAGGATATTCGTTAATTTTAGTACATTTATTTACAGTGGAGGCACCCATGAGTTAATGTCGTAGGTGTCATGGGGGAGCTAGATTATTTAGTGTTGGAGGGGTTGCCCCTCGGTTCATTTTGGCAATCGCATTGTAAATAACTTAACGGATTTAGCTTAAAAAATACACTCAACACTGGATGTGAAACAGAATAACGCCCTTAATGTCAAAGTATGAAATGTTCACTTCTTCAGTGTAAATTGAACTGTATAGAAGCTACAGACCTCCAGAAAGACGTGGTCTGGAGATCGTGAGAAAATTATTACGTCATTATGAGAAAATGACATTCGTTTATTCACAATATCAAGTCAACGGTTCTGTTAAGAAAACAGCATGAAAAATGATGATACTTCATTGCTTTTCTCAGCTTCAGTAAATTGCAGATTTTACAAGAAAAAAAAATTTCGGGGGGTGCTGTGATTATTGTGGGAAGGACGAGAACAGTTCCACTCCTTATTCAGCCAATGCATCATCCAAAGATGCATGTTTTTCAGAAAGTGGGGTCAGACTGTTCATAAAACAGTTTGGTTTAAGAGTCTTTCTCATACAGGGGCCCAGTGCGGAAACCATTCTGCTGATATTGGGACTTGAACAACAACAAGAACATACCCCCAAACCCACTGAGCCACTAACCAGTACTTCCCTTATCTTAATCAGTTTAATGTTAGCTTTGGTATTCTAACTTGTATTTAGCGGTGACGGGATCTTAAACAGAATTCTCAGACTAATGACAAAGTGCAATTGCATTCTAACAATATTAAAATTTCACACACACACACCACCATCTTGGTTATATATCTGGTCACAAAAAAAAAATCTAATGAGGCTATAAAATGTCAAATGAACTATTTAAGGGGAAATTTAAGAGTCTCCTCAGACTAGCCTATGAAAAGAGGGCTTTGGTTGACATGAACCGACTTCTGGAATTCACACTTGTTATAGTTTGCAACAGAGTGTAACAAACCATAGAATGCATTAAATCAGCGGCTGGTCTGATGGCCTTGAGCACAGGCGAGCCAAAGATAAAGCGCAGTCTGAGGGTCGTTATTTGTGGTTTGCTGTGCACCAGGGCCAAGTTTGTGTTTACAGGAGTCAGGGGCCAGGCATGACTTTATGCCCAGAGCAAAATCACCCTTAATTCCATAACCAGATCCTTCAAAGGCCTTGGATTCCTTTTTTGTAGAATCGCATCCTTGGTGTTCCAGTCTACATTCCCTCTGTCTAATATCAAATAAGTGCTTGAAGACCAGGTCCTATGAGATTAAAATTTCCTCATCCAATCTGAAAACTGTCAATTCAGTGCCACTGGACATCCTGCCAAGTGTCAGATGGTGGGTTATAGGAGAAGCGTATTCAGAAAGTACCCACCATTAGTGAGCCATTAGTAGAATTAGCCCCCTTTGCATGGTTAGGTGGCAGTCAGAGGAATCCTAATGGGAAATGAGGGGTATCATTTGTCCTTCTGGGCTTCAGACTCTAAAGCAAATAAACAATTCTGGAAATGGCAATCAGAATTCCAAGCACAGGGCTGGCATTTAAAATGGCAGATTGGGAGGGAGCTGGCTTAAAGGCTATCTAAGTACAATTGTTTAAATTGCTATGACAGGGTTTAATCAACCCCCCCAACCCCAAATGTAAAGATGCTGCCAGCATACTTCTTTTGGAAACAGAACTATCTGGGAAATAGTTTAGGGTACCAAACCAGATTCTTGGCCCTATTTATCCGTTGCAGACTAGCCGGGATGCTCTCTGCATGTATCACAAGGTACAGTATAGCATAACTCTCCATTCAGGGTGTGATGTCATCAACCTGTGAGCTTGCAAAATTCATTGTTGTGCACACAGCTCTCACACAGTTAACACAGTTTTTTTTTTGTAATTTATTTCTCAGAAAGCACTAATTTGCATTCCATGACAATGTTTTAAACTGTGGGATTTATGAAAATATTAAGTAAGTTTGAAGGTTGTCTCATAAGCAGTTATAGTGTGTGTGTGTGTGTGGGC
Source organism: Petrocephalus sullivani (assembly GCA_026780845.1). NCBI lineage: Eukaryota > Metazoa > Chordata > Actinopteri > Osteoglossiformes > Mormyridae > Petrocephalus > Petrocephalus sullivani. The sequence continues at coordinate 10,114,771 of JAODKM010000042.1, forward strand.
GAATGACATTATATGCACATATATGTAATACACCGTACACACATTAAATATGAGTTCAGGTATGAGTTATGAAAACAGTAGATGTGCAGGTGGCGGGTGAGTCGCGCTGGGTGGGCCTGCGGAGAAGGTCGCAGTGATGTCCATGCGGCCCCTGGCATATGCTGTGTCACGTGACATGCCCCCCCCCCCGCCGAGGCCGATTTCTCTCTCCGGCTGCGGAATTTATGTGCAAATGCAAAGTCATTATTGCGGATCTGTAGTAATACATTTCACGATGGAGCGGAAATAAAAGAAGGACCAACGACAGGATGGCAGGATGGCCAGGAGCCTACCCCAGGAGTCACTGGGTACGAGGCCTGGGGGGGCCATCACAGGGACTGTACACACACAAACACAGTCCCACAGACTGTGGAGCACCCATCCATCCATCTTCTAACTGTTTATCTTGGTCCTGGTCACAGACAGGCCAGCAGTCAATTCCATGCTGCACTGTGCCCAAGACTGCAGTCCACCCTGGAAGGGATTCCAGTCCATCACAGTGCACAAACACACACACACACACACACACACACACAGTCCATGTATTCATATCTTTATGGGCACTCTCCATTCATTCTTATGGGCATAACTCTAATTCCCACTGACACCTGATCAAACAAAATACAAGACTTTTGGCATTTTTCGTTTTTTAATTGCAGTCACAGATTTTTATAAAATTGAGGTTATCTTCCTAGGGACCAAAAAAAACATTGGGTCCCCACACTGTAATAATTATAAATTCACACACACACACAGAAGGTGTGATTCAAACCCCCGACCTTGGAGGTGTGAAGTTCCTGTGCTTCCGGCAAAAAATAAAACAAAATATACAACACAGATTCCTCAGATGAGCAAAACAAAACAGTAAATGACCTTAGTAAAGACATTAATCCACGGAACCTTCACAGAGCAAGTAAGAAAATATTAAAAGGTTTTAAAGAATACTCTTGTGTTGAATATGCATAGCATTACAGATTAGCTGGAACACACATTTTTAATTAATGCCCCCATTGGCTGGATATCAAAGAGGCAGCCATCTGCTAATCACTAATTACAAATCTTGTACGTCTTTCCTCCATTTTAGGATGCAACTGAATAAAATCGAGGCTGACGGCATTAGTATGCATGGCCATTTCCCTTTATGAATGTGACGAAAACATCAACACGTCTTTGTAACTGGAGACAGGAGCCAGCAGCCCCTGTGTTCTGCCTCCTATCTCCACATACTCCACGGTTTCCCTGAAACGTTCTGTTCTATAGGCTCCTTGAGGCTACCGGCCGGGCTAACTGGGGCATTAAGCTGGAGGGGTTCCCATTTGCTTGCTTTGTGGATCGGCGTGGTCGCAGAAGGATAACACTCACCTTAGAGGATACACGGGCTGGGTAGTGCCTTCGGGAGACAAGAACACAAATGACACTTTCACCCACTACACCTGGCCGCCTGGTATTTTGGGAAGAAGCTCTGTTTCACTGCAGATAATATCCTTGCTCCACAAGGCCAATCTGTTTGTTCGGTAAGAGAGGTATCTGATCAATACTGGAGAAGAAACACCTTTTGTTGTGTGTAATTAAATTGCAACCTCATTCCTGCAGTGGACTCACTCCAGAGGCGCTGAGGAAGCTCACTTCGCTATTTTGTAAACTTTCCATAGCTTTTGAGCCAGTGCGGGATTCTGTTCTAAGTGACTCATTTTTAATAATACCCGTTTTATCACTGTGCATACCACAGGTCTTTATGATAAGAGCTATATCCCTCCTACAGTATGGGGGTGTTTGCAATAGAAGAACACTAGAGATTCAAAATAGGAAGGTCATCGAAATAATATAGTGACACATGCCTTTAGTTGACGCTCACTATTGATAAATGTCAACTTCAGTTCTTTATAGATGGTGCTAGTTTTGAATCACAATTACTGCAGTAACATACCGTTGGACTGTCATGGCAGATGTACAAATTGCTCAAACAAACTCTGTAATTGGGTGCAGTCAAGGATAAAATGGTAATGCAGAGCATTTTCGTAAAATGCCTAATGTACAGGGCTTGGTCAGCAGTTCTTCCCAATAACGCCATCCTTACTGTAGAGTGCTCGCCACACCCCAGAACGGCTCGCGGTTAAACGGGTGTCACAGATAATGCAGATAATGCTTAAAGATTCCGGGCCTATTAAGATGGATGGAGACACCATATCATTGACAGCTCTCCTCAATGCGAGTGTTGTTCCTTTTAGCCTCTGGTTTCCTATCAGATGCAGCCTGCATCATGTGCAGTGATTAATAGGAATACGCGTGTGGGGCCCTTTTTGTGAGCATCTCCCATCAATCCCATATTCAGGGTTGTGGGGGGAGGGTGTTTGGAGCCTGTCCCAGAGGCTATGGGTGCAAGGCAGGGAACAACCCAGTATGGGGCGCCAACCCATCGTTGGGCACACTCATACACCAGTCACCCTGAACATGTTGTTGGACTGTTAGGGGGAACTGGATCATCTGGAGGTACCCCCACGACGACACTGGGAGAATATACACTCTCCACACGCGGGACTCTGGTCCCAGAGGTGTGAAGCAACAGTGCTAACTACTGCGCCACTATGCCTCCCTCTGAGCATTTCATTGGATAAGAAATGGCCCTGGGATCTTTAAGAAGATGCGGCTGGATTCACCGGCAAAATGGTCATTAAATTCAGCAGACTCTCTTTTAGAAACAGGGTAGAGGTTAAGCCTATGTACATTTTTAACTTTTAAAGGGGTCCATAAACAAAGTCAGGATTAAGGAACTGAGACAAAGTGCTGGGAAGCCTTGAGATGGGTCATTGCATTGCTTTAGTAAAATAACAAATTATAGAAATGATTAATGGATAGCTTTTATAGAAATGAAATGCATATTATGGGGTTCCATGTGTAGACTATGGCCTTTAATGGCAACCCGGTCCATTAAAACTACAAAGCGTGCTGACTCAGACACAGCTCTGAAGCGAATCACTGCTTTTAGGTTGTAATGGTCCTTCCCGGTAAATAAATTCCTCTCTAGGGGCTTTAGATAAGTCTCTGTCTGTCTCTCTCTCTCTCTCTGACTCACTATTTCAGTCTCTCGTTGACTCGCTCTCTCTCTCTGACTCACTCTTACCCACAGTTTGACTTGATTTGTATTTTTTCAGGGCTGGTTCTGTATATTGTGACGACATGCTGTCTGCTGTTTCTCTTAGATTGTAATAAAGGAAGTTTGCAGCAAATTCAAATTCTCTCTCTCTCTCTCTGACTCTCTGTCTTTGACTCATTCTCTCTCTCCCTCTCTGTCTCTCTCTCTTTTGACTCATTCTCTCTCTCCCTCTCTCGCTCTTCGTCTCTCTCTCCCTCTCTGTCTCTCCCCCTCTTTCTAGTTCCCCTCACATTCAAGCTCACACGCTGTTTTTATGAGGCGTCCACTGATCAGCCGAGGCAGAAAAGCCCCAACAATAATCCCAGGATCAATAGCAATCACAGGTCTTTTATAACAGCTAAGGAATGGCCTGGATCTGTCACATACGATTAAATCAGCGCGGGCTCCATGCGGATGTCTCATATCAGCTGACCTGGCTCCTTCCCCTGACCTTGTTCTGTTGTCATGGCATCGAGGGGGCTGCCCGTAGCAGTCGTCAGAAGTGGGCCTTTGTGTGATCACCCAGGAACAGTGGGAGTATTGTGGCTCCAGCATAGTCGCCTTCAGCAACAGAACTGCTGTCGTTTCAAGAGCAGAGTTAGTGTAACCTGAATCGGTGGTGAGGTATTACAAGCTTGGAGATTCGGAATGAAATACAGCAACATCTCTGAGGCTTCCATCAGTACATTCAGGGTTATATGATCGCTTGGAATTGTATTTTTGTCAGTACCATTGGGGAAATTAAATTCCTGATTTTTTTCTTGTAACTATTATACATGAATGACTAATACAAATATATACACATACTGTATATACACATACACACGCACATATATATACATACATACTATATATACCCATATATATACATACTATACACACACACACACACATATATATATATAAGGCCCCTTTTTACAATTATGCTTAGTGCCAGTCTAAGAAGAGTGACGGCATACAGCATCACATGACCTGATCACCTGACATAGTTTGACCAGAGACTGAAGGAAAAGCAGCCAATGAGTACTCACCAAAAGCATCCCAGGAGGCCACCACATGATACTGGCACAGCGGAGAAAGCCAGTCCCTGGAGCTAAGGGTGGGATCACTCTGTCAACCCAGGGATTTGAACAGGCAACCTTCTGAGGCCCAACCCACAGAACTATCCCCCTCCCCCCAATAAATATATATATTTTTTGTTGAATACTTTTTTGGTCAGTGCATAATCCCATGGATGAGGGATGTGGTCATCTTGGAATGTTGGAGTCGGCTGGCATTAACTCAGTCCGCATGTTTATTGTTTCATTGGCAGTATAAATGTTTGCTTTTTCCTCCCTCTCTCGTCCCCAGTAAATCCTGGATCCCGCTGGTCATGTGACCATGGTCGGTTTTCCCTCATGCCAGTTTTTTTCCCCTCCAAATCTCTTTGCCCTGTAATTTGACATGGGAAACCCCTTACCTATTCGGCCACCTGTTCCCTGTCCAAATGCTCCTTTTGCTCTCCGGAAAATAATTATTTGCTATTAAGGGGTTATAATAAAGCTATGGAATTATACACATTCACCACATTTACATATTTGGCATTTAACTTTGTTGCAGGAATATTCTGAAGATGTAAACTTTTTTTTTTTCCCAAATCTTTCCACAATAGATTTGTATATTACATTGACCTATCAGGTCTCTATCTAAACAGTTAATATGAGTTATAGCTTTAATGCTATATTGCGCATTGCAGGCGATTTCGGTTCTACAACCCGATCTGACGTTGAGATACTTTCAGTTGCGAGAAGGAAGTGATTAACGATTTCAGGTGGTGCAGCCGAGTAATGGCAGGAAATGAAAGCTGGCAGGTGTGGGAAGTCCGTACTGAGCCGGGGGGGGCTTGGCAGCCAGGCACACCCGTGCCAGTCAGCACATCCAGTGCTGCAGTGCTCTCCAGAGAAAACCACAGAGGCTTATCGCCAGGCCTGCGATCTAGGCTCGTTTTCCAGAATGTCGACCAGAATTATTATTTAGGCTAGCTTTTTTTTTTTAACCTTATCCACTGAGTCAATATTATTTAAATACAGAGTAAATGGAGTCTGCCTTCCCTCACAATTTTAGGGTTTAATGAGTAGATATAACGTGGACTGTTCTTATTGTTGGAAGGATATCATGTGACATCAGAAACAACCTATCAGAGTGGTGGGGGTGCAACTGATTTTGTTTCAAAGGAATTTGTTTCAAAATGTTTCCAGTGATTCACATACATTTTCCAGCAAGAAAATAACAAAAATCCAATACAAACCCCAAATAGCAATACTGGTTAAAATTTAAAAAATGTACTGTGACCTCTTCAAAGAAAGCGTTAGAGGAAAATAGCTTCTGGAAAAGGCAGAAATGAAAGTTTAACTTCGCATTAAAGACAGTATTTCTCCTGAAGCATTTTTTTGTTTAGTTTTGTAACACTGATGTGGGGGAGCTTTTCAAACACCACATCTGTATGTTAGAGGTTTCGCTAGTCTACTTTTTTGGGGGGAGAACAGCCACCAACACCTACCTAAACACAAAAAAATGTGAGTTTGCAATAATCAACTTATAATTCTTGCAAATGGCAATGATTATGTTTAAATGTCAGTTAGTTGTCGAACGATTGAATGAAATAGGTCTGGAATGACTAAAAGTTGAGTGTTATAAATCTGTAACTACTCACTGTAACTATGGCTTTGGCTGTAGTTTCTGTTCCGACTTCGAAAATAAATCTTTTATTCTAAAGGTCAGTAACTCAAAAGCTATGACCCCAGAAGTGGGAGGCACCAAGACCAGTTTCCTAGATGATCAGTGGAGGCAAGTAAACAGAGCAACGCAGGCTGAGCATAGCTGCATGCCGGGAGAGAAGATATCACTGTACTTCAGCCTGAGGGGCGGGGGCAGGGCAAGGTGGCAGATGGGCTGACATGTGTATGGACAGAAGGCCAAACGATAACGTGCATCCTGGGAGCCGGTGAGGGATCGTTAGCGAGGCCTAGCAGTCTTGGTACCTGGCCATGCTACAGTGGTGGATGCTAGCTGTAGCATTGTGTGGATGGGCGGGGCTTCAATCCCAGATACTGTAACCACTCAGTCCCACTATGTAACAAAACTGAGTGTTACTGACCATTAACATCAGTCCGTCACTTAACAGGGAGAAGTATTCTGACGCAATGCCAAAGTCATGATACATTTTGCATTAGCTTCTGAGCTAATGTTGGTAATGATCATTTATTTAATAAATGTTAATTGTATTTATACAATTAGAACAGTAATAATTAATGTTACATTTTGATAATACAGACATGAAGCCATTAGACAATTTCAAGAAAACTTCTACTTGTATTTGAATTTTGTAAATGTATACAGCACGTATGCAGTACACTAACATAATTTACAATGCCAGCATTGATCACAAGAGAAATATGTACTTGTTTTAAAATATGTTTTTGGTGATAAACCTTTTGGTGCTTCAGGGCATTGCTTAATATCTGGCAAAAGAATTTTTTTATCAATTCAAAAAAAAAGGAAAAAAAAGGGTTCTAGCTATGAGCCAAACCGACGTGGGTTTTTTAATTAACCGTTCTAATGCATACTACGAAAGGCATTCAGATTGCCACAAATCATCATTATTCCAAACACTGGACACATATTTGTCATGCTGCCTCGACGTCTTTTCCAGCTACTCTATTTGATTGTTTTAGCGGGGGTGGGGGGAGTGGGGGAGATTACTATAGCGACGCTAAAATCTAAAATCCGAGCTCAGTTGCAATTTGCGCAGAGCAGACATGTGACCACTTACACTGATCCGTCAGCCAGCTGCCCCACCTCCCAAGGCAACATCTGCGGGCCAAATTAAAATGGACCCAGCCATGTGGACTCCAAAAATGAAGCAGGAGGAAACTGATCCTTTTCGGTAATTGATGAGCTGCTGGTCTTTAAACCCAACGTCATTCAAAGCTGTTTTTCCACTTCCCTTTAGCTATTTCTCAGCTCACAATTCTGATTTTTTTACTTAATTTTTGCATTCTTTCCGTCAAATTATTCCGGAGTTATATAACTCGTGAATATTTCTCTCCCTTTCTTTCCATAAACGATCCTCTTGTTGAATAAATAAAATGGTACAGTTGAGCCAGCCAGCTCCACTCTTCATGCACCTCCTGCATCTTTGTCTAGTTTGGCTAACCCTGCACCTGACCTCAACTGGTATTTGACAACATGAAATATTTATTTTAAAACAAATTAAGAATACCTGAGAATTTAATAAAACTTCTACAAACTCAAATTTCATATAATTCGCCAGCTGTCACTGATGGCCACTTATGCAGGACAGAGTCGTGGGGCGCTTGGCACAAGAGCACGAGGCAGGGGACCCAGGGCACTCTTACAAATCATATTTTTATCATTCCTGATAGTTGGATGTTGCTCGGTGACTGAGATATTGTATGTGGGTGGAACCAAGGGGCAATGGCGGTATTAGACCATTGCAACTGGGGGGGGGGGGGGCAGACTGAGGCCAGTTTATCTGTTAGGGGTGCCAGATGCATTTGACCTTAATGACCTCCAAGTATTACTTACGCTAGATTGCCAGCATTAAGAAGCAAAAGATAATTTTTAATTTTTCTGTTAGTAAGTTGTCATGGGGGTACTAGCCCCCCTGTCCCACCCAGAACTGCCCTTGCCAAGGAGGTAATTATGACACTGTCCCAGCAATTGCGAGGTGCTCCGTTCAAATACCGTGGTTGTCAGAGAGATTTCACTGTTGAGTCCTTGACCAACTTGAGCAAGACCCTTAACCCCTAATTACACACAGAATGGTCTAGAGAATATTTTTTAAAATGTAAATTGCTGCATAAATGAAATGTAAATAATGTGATACGTATTCACCTCATCAGACACAGGGTTCACAGGGTCCTCGAGGTTAAATGATCATTTTTACCGCGTTCTGCATTTTCAGCAGTTCAATGGTGATATTTTTACTGCTAATGCAGGTTTTGGGGGGGAAGGTAAGCCTGTGGTTTTCCGCCGCTCGCTGCCGGGTGCCCAAAAGCAGCGGAACATAACATAACTGAAATGTTTTCCCCTGCGGTGGGAGGGATTCAGTCGAAGTGGTGTATTTTGACTGGCCACTGCAGTAAAAGTGCGCTTGAGAAATGGCAGCTGCAGACCTCTCAGGCAGCGGGGAAGAAGGGGCCAGCTGGCAGCGGAGCAGCATAGATGCACCAATCAGACCCAGCACTGCTGCCAAAAACAATCAGTCAGCCTGACAAGAAGTGAAACACTGAAGTATCCCCATAAAAGTGCTCACCTGTTTTCCATTATTCTGTCTTTTTTCCCCCTACTTTTAATACTTTTTTTTGGAAATGCTGTCATTTCTTAGAAGACACTATCATATATAAGAACGTAATATTAACCTGATCTGAACACCTTTCCCATCTAACAAAAAAAAAGATAAATAAATGAAAATGAGACGCCTTCTACGGAAGAATATTTAAATTTGAGATACGCTTTTAAGGGTTTACTATTCATTGTCAGCTAAAGATAATGTCAGCTTATGAAAACTCACATAAACGGGCACACATTACATTTGTTACATTTGATGCTTTTAGCCAAAGTGACATACTTTTGAGACGGTCCCTGGGGGAATTGAGGGTTAAGGGCCTTGATAAAGGCCCCAACGGTGACATCACTCTGTCGGCCCCAACAGTAACATCACAAACACACATGTGCATGGTCTTACTTCCCTTCTACTTTAGCCCCCAGAAGGATTTTGCTTTTTCCCACTTCATTTCAGAACTTGGCCCCAGTCCCAGGGAATCATATTTTATTCATTCAATATTCTAATGCTCTTGTCCTCACCTTGCAGATGGCCTGAATGTGCCACGTTCTTAAAACAGGAACCTGCTTCCTTCCATTCGAGCACTTTGATTTCCTATTCCCATTCATTCCCGTCAGTAGCACGGGACACTGATAAACTGTGGAGGCGCATTTAGAGGTCAGCCGACTTTGCCTTTCAAACACAGTTCAAGAGTCCTGGTCGTATTCCTGGCAATATCCTTAATTAGCTTTTACTGTAAAGCAAAGCGAGCTTGAAAGTACTGCTCCCATATTGAGGTCACTGACTCATTCGGGCACAGTGCCTTATGCTGTGGATTCAGTTAGGGATCGTTTGTCTTCTGCCTGGGAGTTTAAGAGTATGGAGAGTCTACAAGATACTTAAGAAGAATACAATTATAATAACGAACCAAATTTCACAACTGCACTGCACAACGGGGAGTCTCCGCGCCAATATAACGAAGGCATCTTTTTGCTTCCGGACATGATGCGGTGGGATGCCCGTTAAACGGCCACACCTTTGTAAATGTGCTGCAGTTTACTCATAAAATGCCATAGTTTATTCTGGCCTCAGCACCAGTGTGCTCAGCACTGAGTGTTGTGTTTCGCATCGTGCACCTGTGCGTTTCTGACCTGGGAGTTCATCCCTCCCATCAGAGGAGCACGCTGCATGTTCTGGGATGACAGGATATTTTTGAATGTGTGAGGCTGACTGAAGCCCATATGGGTTAGAAGTATAAGCGCCGGTGGTTGTTTAAAATGTGACACAAAAGTGTAGAAATCAACAGAAGAAGTGCTGGAGGAAGTGTTATGCTCACCCCAGAAATATTTTTATTTGTGACTATTTCAGTTTGTCTTTTTAGAAAATCTTATGAGACATTTCCTTTCCTGGTGAGTGTAGGGTGTCGATAAGAAATAGCAGGCCTAAATCAATGAAATTCATGATAAATTTCTCCAAGCGTCCAAAAGTAATCTAAAAACTCAACAGGCAAAATAGTTATAAATCCCCAGAATGATGTGCAATATATGTATTTTTTTTTATATCTCTACCAATAACTTCAGGAGTTCACTTGTATGTCTGGACTCAAGCTGCATTTATGTTATATAAAACTCTAGTGCTTGGGCTGAATTATGAGTCAAAAACAAAAATATCACACCGAGAGCAAATTCAAAACATGACTTGTGTTAAACCCACACAATTACTGTTTTATGCATTGTTGCATTATGCATTACCGTTAGTGTTCCATCACGCATTCCTGCGGTAGCCCAACTTTTAATGGGTAGAGCGGTATGTCCAAAATGTTTCTTTCATGTGACAGTTTCATTGGGGTTGGATACATTTTTAAGGAATTCCAGTTTTCAGAGTAGAATAATGTTGCATTCAGTTAGAACAGGGCCGGAGGACTCAATGCAATTTGGGTACCGCAAATTACGATTTACATCTACCGCAATAACAAACTGTAATGAATTTTCTTAAAGCACAAGTCTGAATGTGATATAAAGCAAGATTTCAGCAGAGCAAAGCTTTTAGACATAAAGGCATAATGAAATGATCTTATAAGTCTTCCTCGCTCGCCATTTGCCGATAAGAAACATGTCCATCACAATCTCGGCTGCAGTCATTCAAGACTCAGCACTGGCTTGCCGGAAGCTTCCTCTTGGGATCTTATTACTTCTTGTAGGAAAACATTTCAACTTTGACCTTTGTAGCTGTCAGAGCTTCTTCGCTTAACAGAATCTGACAGATGAAAGCCCAGGTGTGGGGAGTGTGTGGTTTGTTTTCAATGCTGCAGAATGGCTGAAAATAATTAGAAACACTTTAGCTCCATACTGAAACCTTGACCGTATGACAACGAATGAGGTACAACTAGTAAAAAACCTGGAAGCCCTGAGAACTGGACTAGAACCCTAAAAGGTAACGCAGAAGATGCCAGAGAAGTTTAAGCGGGCTGATTTCCTTCCGCCATCTGGTTCATTGTGAGTAGGATGTCACAAGGGATTAACTTAACTAGACTATGTTTCACAGCTAAGAACATTATAAGGTAAGTTATGCTCTCAGATGCCTTAGTATCATCCATCCATCCATTTTCTGTAACTGCTTTCCTATTCAAGGTCACAGGGAGACTGGAGCCTATGGGCACAAGGCAGGGAATCACCCAGGATGGGGCGCCAGCCAATCACAGGGCACAAGGCAGCGAACAGCCCAGGATGGGGTGCCAGCCAATCACAGGGCACAAGGCAGGGAACCACCCAGGATGGGGCACCTACCCATCGCAGGGCACAAGGCAGGAAACAGCCCAGGAGGGAGCGCCAACCTATTGCAGGGCACAAGGCAGGGAACCACACAGGATGGGGCGCCAGCCAATCGCAGGGCACACTCACGCACCATTCACACTCACAGGCACACCTGTGCTCAATTTGGCAACTCCAGTTAAGCTCAACATGTTTTTGTACAATGAGGGTAAACTGCAGTACCCAGAGGAAACCCCATGGGGAGAACATGCAAACTCCACACACATCCACAGCGGTGACTCCAGCCCCGGTCCCAGAGGTGTGAGGCAACAGTACTAATCACTGCCCCACCATGCCACTACTGCATTAGTGTGAATCATTTTAAATCTAACAATCTTGTATTTTTTGACCCAGTGATCTTGAACTAGGTGATTGGAATGTGGATATTGGTCGGAAGATGAATGGATGGATTGATTTTGGACAGCTGCATGGAAACAATCTGCTTTTGTATTGGCAGTTCCAGGTATTACCCTAATACCTTTTATTTCTCTGGATTTCCTATTCAATAACAACCGTCTGCAAAGCAGGTTTTAAATTGCTGTACTTCATTAAACCTCAGCAGGAATCTTTTTCATACATGCATGTGTATTTTAAATTACCACTTTAGGAGCCCTAGTCTGTACTTTAGTATAATAAAACACATGGTATAGTGATATGTAGTGCTGCACAAGGAAATACGGGGCATATAAGTAACGGCACAATCTCCCTGCAGAGGCAGCAGTGCAGAACGTACAAGAGGAATCTGCTCAGGTATTCAATGCAATTTGAATTTTGGGTAGCGATTACCTCAGGGCGTATTCGCATATAGAAAAAAAAAACACTATTCAGTGAAGGGTTTGTGTACATCTGTCCACCGCCTTTAGCATTGCTGACGTAATGTTTACTACAGACCAGAGGTAGTGGGGGGTAGTTCTGTTGTGGGCACGTCCTGCTCACTGAACCAGAAACCCGTGACTGACTGATGGGTGTGGAGTTTTTGACAATGTTGACATGGGCACACAGCGAAGCAGTGGAATTCTGAAGGGAATATGTGCCAAGAGGCCAAGCAGCATATTTGTGGCTATTTTAGGGGAGAAAAAACTTCAAATTTTTTTGCCTATTGCAGTGAAACAACGAGATGGTTACACAGAAGTCGTAATGGCACAAAAATGACTTGTTCCTATATTTTTATTGTGTTTAGACCCATAGCACTGAAGTAGACACAAGTCATTCCACAAGCCAGGAAGATACTGCACCTGGGGCCAGTATCATGAAACGAGAATTGTTGGTTAGCTAGGTGGCTTACCGGACTTAAGGTACCCCAGGTTAAATGGACTATACCTTTGTTCACTTACATTTAGCCCAGCCTACCTTAAATCCGGCAAGTTATTTTGCAAACCCAAGCACCAGCTTTGTGATTTGTTCTTATGGAGATACCAGCAACGTTGTGTAATTTCCAGTAAACAGAAACCAAAAAAAAAACCAAAACATTACTCCAACCACTCTGCTGTGTTGGATGGGTGCCGTTTATGACCCCAATGTTCAATACACGGCACTTATACACTAATTACATAAAAGTACCATTAGCTTAGCGCAGCATCGTGTTGAAATGCACACATCAGGTGAGTGGCTAATGATTTCTATTTTGGTCATTGAACATAGAAGACAGGAAAAAAGAACATAATTTCGTATAATATGCTGATGAATAAAAGATGACAAATAACAGTATTAAAAGGTGAGATAATGGTAGTGTAGTGTAAGGATTGACATTATCTATGGGTTACAGGATAAGGTGGCTGAGAGATGTAAGCCCTATATTGTGCTGATTTTGCATTTACCAGGAGGGACTGGAGGTATTTTTACAGTCAACCTGCACAACATGTCAGTCAGTGACAGTGTAATAGGAAATGTCATTCCTGATAATTAATTGAGAATTAGTCAAAAATGAAATAAGAAAAAAAGGAGGCTGGCATCTATTGTCACTTCATTAGAATATCATTGTGTTTATGATAATAAAAATTATTATAATTTATGCTGCAATGTCAATTTTTTTCTTTGGTTTTGGTTCATTTTGAATAAGAATGTGATGTGGAGTTCTGCTAGAACGTGTTAATAGCATTCAGAAAAGTAAAAAAAAAACTGCTGGACTTTTGCATATGAACACTTTCAGCCATTTTCTGGAAAGAGAACACCCTCAGACACTAACTTTATGACCAAGCAGGACTCGCCTCCACATAATAATGGACAATTTGTCATATAGAAAATAAACTGTGATAAGCAAATATGAGTGTGACATGGCCAGGGAAACAGAGCATGTCAGCCTGGTTTGGCTCAAACATGGTTCTAACAGCGAGTTACATTTTTGCTGTTCATACATTATTATAGGGTCAGTGGGGAGCCATTTCAACTTGATTTTCTGTCTGTTTTTATATGACTATGTGGTTTGAGTGGGAAATAATTCTGTTGTCCAAATAAGCTGCCTTTTTATCTACAGGAGCATTTTGTGTATTCGTATTTAAATACGTCTTACACAACAACAGGCACATCGTTCCATAGATGATTCTACACTAAAAATGAAACTAGTAACTTACACTACTGTGGGAAATGGTACACCTACATTTAATCACATTTATCTAGAAAGAGGGCAATTCACGTCACAGTGAGCAATTGGGACCAGTCGTGGAAATGAAAATAGGTTTTTTTGTAGGGCATAGGTTTGTTGGAGTTGAAAGAGTCACAGGGTGGAGGTAATGTACTTTTTTTTCACATTATTATTTTGTAATGAAAATGTTTTTGATTGGACAAACACGGTGCATTTATCGAACTGAGGGATATACAATTAATATATTTAACCAAAAGCTTAATTAATAAAAGGCAGGAGCTGAGTAAAGCTGACTATAGAATGAAGGGAATAGTAGTTATATCCAAAATAGCACTGTTTTTAAGAATTCAGGGTATCAAAGTGATTCATATGGTAGCATTGTCACTATGGTTATGTCTTATCATATTTGGATGTTTCAAGTTCTTGCTCTCGTTCCTGTTACTTAAGCTCAAAAAGTGACTGTTAGTTGCCAATGTTGAGTTGCCATGCATGTTTGTTTACAGGAGTTTTACTTACACAAACATTCTGTGGGTAGAATGAAAAATGACTGGTTTGTAGAGATAGCCAATCAGATCACGTGTCAGATATCAGACCACCTAAACAAACGGCTGCCTCCTCTATAATCTGATTGGCTATCTCTCTGAACCAATCATTTTCCATTCTGCCCCCAGACCACATGTGTGTAAGTAAAACTCCCATGAGCTACATGTTTTCCCGTGGGAGTCTGATGGGATAATCAATTAATGACATGGATTATTCTTAATATTAAATCACACACACACATACACACACACTACTTCATGTCTCCTCCATCACGGCTAATTTGCGTTATGACGGAATTTGCCTTAATTTGGAGAGCTTGAAAGGCAATTGTGAGGTTTAGTATATTTCCAGCAACAGAGGCTGGTAGCATGAGCCCCACTAGGCATCTCCCTACAAGTGGAGTGATTACCATCCCCTCCCTTATCTCCTCAGTGCCCATGGCTCTGCTTTGCCTGTTTCCACGGTCTAAAAATAGACGGCAGCGGGCTCCCAGTTAATCCGCGCTGCCAGTTTTACTGACGGGAGAAGCTCTCCTCCATTTACATTCACACAAACTGCGTAAACGCCTCTCTGCCATTTAGCGAAGCCCGTGTCTGTGCGCTGAAGGGAGCCGTGCAGGGGAAGGTGCTATACAAATACTCTACATAAATACATTAACTGAATTTATTTCATAACTACACCGTAATTTGTCTGCAAGTATGAAATACGTTGCATTTTTTTCATGATTAGTTGTTGCGGCCCCCGTATTTCATACTGCCCTCCTCACAGTAAAAACCCTGTAGAGGTTTATAGCACATATCTATGATTTATGGTATGAAGGTTTTTTTTTTAAACTATACATTTTATTATGAGAGCCAGTGAATGAAGTCTAATATGAAACTCTCCAAATAATTACTATAATTACACCATGGCAGCAAAAATGGCACACCCTCTTCATATGAATTTGTTTTTAGCTAGATCTTTAACCTAACGACAACCTCAATCAAGGCAAACAAAATATATGTTTTCACGCCCCATCGTGAGTGCTACTGAAGTGTTTTAAAGATCAGATTTTAAGGGTTGTCTCTTCACTGAGCACAGGTATTTCCAGTGTTGATCGATGGCACCGTTAATCGGCATCCAAGTGCAATTAACCTCATCCCTCATTTTCTGAGCACATTCCCCAACTGGACATAGGCGGAATGATGGCTTCCCTGGCTGAGCTGTTGAATAATCTTTCATGCTTTGGATCTTATTGATTCTTGCCTCTTGGTTTTATCACGGTGTTCAACAGGATGTGACCGCTCCTGACTGCTGGCGATGTAATTTCCTCGTTAATCTTCCTGCTTTCAAAAGTAAATTGCTCCACGAGTCCTTGGGCAGGTGTATTTGTCTAGTTCATCTCCAAAATGTTGCATTGTATTTGTTATTTATTCTTTCTGATGGCCATAATTGCCAATTCAGCTTTAGCTCTATAAATGCACGTCTATAAATCGTTAAAAGCTTTGCTGCCTGAACTTACTGTTTGGCAGACCTTAAACGATCAGGAAATGTCTGGAGACTAGTTATAAATAACATTAGTGATGTCTGTTTGTTATTGATTTATAAATTGTTCATAAACCTTTTTATGGGTAATGCCTTAACGTAAAGCCTTATTATATATCTATTGTTTCCCATTGGTGGAGTAAATAATGCAAAATAAACTTATGGATACCTGATACCACTTAGGAGCAGAGGACACAGACACCTGAAAAAGATTTAATGGATTTTGACTATAAAGGGCACATGCAAACTAAAGGGACATTTCTTAATAGTAACTGGAAACGCACATGGCATCTCACTACTCTTAATACTATTTCAGATGCCATTGGTTGTATTATTCTGTGAGAATACAGTCCATAAATAATAATACTGATTATGAAAATAAGTATTTAAATGGATACAAAGGCCTTTATTTACTTGCTGTTTTGCTTTAAATGGGGCAATCTAGTTGGGCCATAAAGTAAGGCTGGTACTTTAGTAAATAATGCTGCACATATTGCTATATATCCATCTATCATGCATTACAGTGACCGTAGCGCCTATCCCAGGAGGCATAGCACAAGGGACATTCGATTACCAGTCTATTGCGGGGCACATGCAGTGACACATGCACACAATAGCACATTTAGAGTCAGAGGTTCACCTAAGTATTTGTTTTAGAGCTGCAGGAGGAAATCCACATTAACGGACAGACCTGGGGGGGTGTTCCACGAAGCAAGATTTCCTGCTTAGCTGGATGACTTGTCAGATTTAAGGTAGTCTGGGCTAAATGTAAGTGAACAAAGATAGAGTCCATTTAGCCCAGACTGCCTTAAATCTGACAAGTTATCTGGCTAAGAAAGAAATCCTGCTTTGTGGAACACCCCCGTGGAAGATGAGTGAGGCAACAATGTTACCCACAGAGCTATCTTGGCGCTCATCCATATACTAATAAACAACACATCATCATTTAATAATGCGCTGTTGCATTCAGTTTATGTTATTTGTTTTAACAGGTTGTTTATTTCATTGTTGAACCCTTCCATTCCTCTGACCCCCCCTCAGCATGTGTCCAATCTGCAGGGCACAGACAGAGCTTAGAATAAGGTTGCTGTTGTCAAGCAGGCCATCGTGGTGTCCCATGTCGGAAAGGGGAGGAGTTAATGGCACGGAACAGCTATTAAGGTCAAACGCATAAATCACCGGCGAGCCGTCTGACGGAAACACTGGCCGTAATCGCCGTAAGATTTACAGCCGTCAGGCCCAGCCTAATGTATGTGAGCGCCACGGGCACACTTGCAAATGTCAGACCTTCATTTCCCTGAAAGATTACGCTGTAAATTTTACGTTTTAAATTTCCATCACGGTAGTGAAAGGGGATTGTGCAGTAGGGGAGAGGCACGCAAGTGGGTCAGGGTTTCCTTTTCTGTCTCCCACTTCCCTGAGAAACCCCCCCGGAACGGGATAGTCTCCGCTTGAAATGAGGAAGAGCAGCTGATGGGTAAAAGTCATTGGCAGAGACCTCACGGCGTAATTACCCCCACACTGAAGTTACAGTCTCTACCTCACCTTCCAGCTGCATGAATGGGACGTAGAGGTGTATCGACACTTGCGATGCGGCCCACTAGCTGGGCCAAGAGCCCTTTTCAACGCAGAACTGAAGACCAGATGGGGAAAAAGACAGGGTCACGGTTGACGTTATATGACGACCAGTCGCACCTCTCCCTGAACGCTCCGCAGACATTAATTAATGTTTAAAAAAGCAACCGCTGTGAAATACTCTTTTTATTTGATCCGTCCAAAGCAATGGTTAGAACTCTGACAAAAGAATAAATAAACATTTTTCTGGTTGTTACACTAATGAGCTTTCAATCATTTCATTATTTTATTGTTTACACCTCACTTTTATTCCATGTGACTTACTACATTATCTATTTGTTCATCTAAATTTTCATCAAAATATTTTACTTTGCATGTGTTTAATCACATACTGTGCTGCTTTGGATCTTTTATGTATTATATTAAGTTAGACATTTTTTTATACATGGAACGTTCTTGTAAAGACTTTCAGAATAATTTGGTCATTTTGACACCGATACAACCTCATTATTAATAAAAATTGCCTTCAGCCTCAATCCATGGCCAGGGCCACATTCCCAATAGACAATGCAGGATCATTTTTGCCGTCTTTAGTAGAACATTGAGTACAATGTCAAAACGTTGTCCTTCTCGATTATCTACACTCAGCCTGACCTTGCTGCTGTCATACTTGTCAGGGACTTTTCTTCTACGCCATGATGGGAGTTGATCTTCCGGAGCGGCGCTGTGTTTCACCATGCTGTCCGAGGGTGGTTAGGGTCAGTTGGGGGCTTTCTGAAGGTATCAGAGAGAGCCTCTGTCAGGCACAGATAGCCGACGACTCCCTGCAAAGCTTCAGCTCATGTTTGACAGCCGTGTGTTGCCCGTTGTGCTTTTGATAAACGCCTTTGGCAGGGAGTGGGGTTGCGGAGGTGCCGAAAGCGCTGATTACTGACATAGCTGACTACACAATGCACAGCACATGCCAGCGATGGCATCAGGTAAGCTTTATGACCTGAGGCACTGCCGATAATCAGTGGGGTAAACCCAAAGCTCAGCTCTGCTCTGTTCTTTGGCCTGAGTGAGTGGACATACCGTCAGACGGCAAGCGATGGCCGGCAGGCAGAGCTGTAAACAGAAGCGCACGTGCGTTGACATTTCTAGATGGAAATGTTCTTTCACATCAAACATTATGCTAGAAGCTGAAATGTTCATTTCCAGTGCTTGCCTCCCCAAACTGCCACATAGAGACCAGTCAGAACAAATCCAAAGAAATAAGCAACCAATACGATGTGAAAGATTTATTATTACATGAAAGACTATTTTTATTACTATACAACCTTATAAATGGTACCATGTTCTTTGTTGGTTTGGTTCTTTGTCTGGTCACATGTATTCTCTGAAAAATACCAAGAGGAGGTCACATGACTTCTCGTCACAGACAGCCTGCCATATGTTTGGTACCCTAACCTTTTGTGGAAGGGAAGTTGCATTGTGCTGGTTGCTAAGCTCGGACATCACAATCGTTCTCACATCACCGAGGTCACAAATTAGCGCTCTGCGTATCCGTCACAACTGTGCTGAGCGATACCGCATCACGAGATGTGTGTTAGCTTCGCAGGACTTCAGTTGCCCGATGAAATCGTGCTTGGCAAGAAGTGCAAAGGCAAGTTAGATACCGCTACATTTTCTACTGGTAG
Organism: Petrocephalus sullivani; assembly: GCA_026780845.1. NCBI lineage: Eukaryota > Metazoa > Chordata > Actinopteri > Osteoglossiformes > Mormyridae > Petrocephalus > Petrocephalus sullivani. The sequence goes on from JAODKM010000042.1 coordinate 10,133,981, forward strand.
ATTTATTTTACAGCAGAACAGGCTTAAAAAAAGTCAAGTGAATTCTCTGTCGGTATCGGCACAGCCCATACGCCGAAGAATGTGCAAGTCAGCGGCGGCTTGAAAATGGGACTTGTTGATAAACAAACGATTCTCTCCACCGGCTAGAGGAGCGACTTGTCAGCTGTGTCGAGCCTAATAACACTCATCTACAGCAGCTGTTTCCAGGCTATGGTCACCCACGGCAACGCCCAGCGTGTCATCTTGCTGGCGGGCAGCCCTTGGAAGTACTGGCCGGTTCACGGTTTGCCTTTAAATATAGCCTGCAAATGCCCCAATCCATATGTAATGCTTACGGGAGTACGCAAAGCTGGAAAAGAAGGGGGTGAATGGGGAGGGTGGGGGTCTAAATAAATAATGAGCTTTGTCAAAGCTGGCGACACGTGGTGGGACCTGCATGTAACTGCCAGAAGCAGCACCCCAGCTAAAACACGTCTGGAATTGCACCGTGATGGTTTGGAGGACGACGCTCCTGGATGAACGCCACACTGTGCAAATAACGGACAAGTTCTGGTATATAGGTAATAATTTAATTCCACCTAGTTTAGTTTGCAAACGTCATAATAATTTACATAATTTATCATAAGGCAAAATCAGTCAAAACCGAATTCCCCTTGGCACAAATTATTGTCAATAGCAGTCTGTTTAATCACAGGGCCATGGTCATCGAAAGACTGTCCTGGGAGAGCTCAGAGGGTCTGGCCCTATATCCCATGGTACTCTCAATATTTATTAATACATGGGTACTTAGTCAAACACACTATTTTTATTATTCGCAATATCGACTGTATGTCAGAGCAGAGTGTGGCGCAGGGGATTAACCCTCAGTGCCTGTGATCAGTATGTTGCCGGACGTCTGTGGGCCCTTGAGCAAGGCCCTTAGCCCCCAGCTCCCTGGGCGCCACGTAAGATGACGGCCCTTCACAGCCAAATTTGCTCTCATATTTATACAGTGACACTGCTGTTGTGTCTTGCACTTTATATTTATTGTTCAGTATTTATGTTCAACTGTTCTGTGTTCTAGCTGTCTGATGCTAAAGAGAACTGCAGTTTCAGTCTTTAATGTGTGTAAAATGACAGTAAATATGTCTCAACTTAATATTTCTCCCGGGCTGCATGTCTATCGACTGTGAGAGGACATCGATGCCGCTGGAGGAGAGAGCTCCAGGCGTGGAGTCACAGCCACGATGCTGCTAACGTCTCCGTCTTCAGGAGACACAATAAACGAAGGGTAGCGGTTTCAGTTCTCGGCTCTCAGAAGGCAGCCAGCGGGAGAGTGACGGTGTGCGCAGCAGGGCTGCCCGACTGGCGCTTCATGAGCTTCAGAAAACACGTATTTATCAGCTCCTGTCTGTCACCCGAAACACCCTGTGACGTGACTCACTCTTCAGAGAAATGTCACCAAAATTACGAGAAGAGGAGGGGCAAAGTGCAGGTTCCCGAGGACTGCGGTTAGGGACACCTGTGATACAGTTCCCCTTTCTATACTGATACTGTACCATTCTTCCTTAAGCGAATGCAGAAGGGCCTTTGAAGCTACGGAGATGACAGACGGAGATGATACATACCCTGATGATACTCAAATGTTAGACAGGGAAGCTGCTCTGATCTACTTTTTGTGATTTGTATACATGCACATTTGTTGAGTGGGAGATACAGTCATGTCCTTATTATGAATATATAGTAAACAATAACTATATAACTATAATTTTAATAATAACTATAACTTTAATAAAAAATTAGCTGAAGACAAAGTAACAAAAGGATATATGATGTTGTTTTTATTTGTACCATAAATTCTGCTTTTTGGATATATATATATATATATATATATAAAGATTTGTAAAAGGAGAGGTTTTTGTTAAATGTCCAGCGATGTTGGTCGATGATAATCATACTGAAATCATAAGGTTCATAACCAGAATCTGTGATCATGAGGTGCAGAACAAACTGATGAGATGAATGCTAAATCTAAGGTACGGAGAGTCCCGTGTGATGCCACTGTGCCTCTCGCACTGCACAGAACATCGTCGCATCGAACGGCAGAAAAGCTCCGCGCTTAAAACTAATCATCTCGGACTTCAGTGGGATGCAGTAGACGTGATGTTCCAGAATTTCACGGCAGAACGATGCAAGTTGGGTTTACGTGACTATCAAAGCGTAAATCAAACAACTGAAAGGATGAGAGGGGCCCCATTTCCCTGAAACGCCAACACTCGCACACGTCTGCTGTTGGGGGGCTGAGATAATGGCCAGTAAATATCGAACTAAATAGCGACGATGAGGGGGAGGAGAAGGATGTGATGCTGAAGCCGCCTCCCTCGTTTTACGTGGGGGGAGAGCAGCTGCAGCTTCACCAAAGGGATTTTCCGGCATAAAAGCAGGTGCGCTTCATACTGAAAGGAAGATCGCATCATTGTGTTACTGTGCGTCATGCATTTTAGGCCCCCTCCAGCGGCACTCTTTATATACGGCTAAAGAGCTAAATGATGCTTGATTTGCTCACTTTGACATTTTTGTAAAGGAAAAAAAATCTAACGTCTTGTTTAGTTTAAGAATTTCTAGCTACACGCTCAGACTGCAACAAGCCTCGTTAGCACTCCTTTATCATTCACATCTGTTCAGCATGCTACGTCCCCAGTGCAATCGCCATTTTGTGGGGTTTGACATCTGCCAATGTCCCGTACCAAACTTCATTCCTTAGCAATACATGTACTTATTATCGAATCAGATGATTGGTTGGTGGTTCAGCGGGTCACGTCTTGGTAGTTGTGATTGGACGGTCAACGGTTCAAATTCTGTCCTTGGAAAAATAGTTGCAGAATAAGCCCTTAACCCCATCAAAACAGTCCAAGGGTGTTGGATAAGTGACCTGATCCTGGACTTGGACCCTGAGCTTCATTCTCTGTTGTGTGTGTCTCTCAAAGGATAGTGGGGTGAAAAGGAGCATTCCAATGTATGTTTCATTCTTTCAAATGGGGTCATGGTGCAGGTTTGTGTGCTATATATATGGTAGATGTGGCCTGAGGCCAGAAGTACAATGCAGTGTTGGGCTGCTTGAGACAAAGGTGCTGCATGTGTGCTTGTAAACACAGGCCCCATTTCCAGACACCCGATAACATGCATACACACCCATGACGTGGGAGTTGCTGTAACCAAGCTGATTTTAAAGGCTCCCTCTTGGGCTTCTGCCAATCTCCCTGTGATTTCCCAGCATCCTGTTTGACGTGAGGATCCCTAAGACGGTTTGAATTGATTTTGTGATGCTCGGCGCCTCCCGAGCCTGAACACACAAGTGACCTCAACCGGCAAAACTGAATGTCTCTCAGATGGGAGTGTCTTCAGAATATCTGATCAGCTCTCTGAAAATACAGTGTTGGATGTCTGTCAATGACGTACTGGGGGCTAAACCAAGAAAGATGCTCTTTAAAAAAAAAAAAAGTCTTAAAATGTAATTTATTGTCTTCGTTCAGGCAGTTTCATGGTAAATACTGATTTGTTTTGGCAGTAATGTATGAAAATCTGCAGGTTCATTACTGCAGGCAGGAGAAGCTTAGAAACGGTAAACAGCTCTGTTCATATTAATTTTTATGTTATATGTACAACATTTTTGTGTAACACTGCTTAAAGTCATGGTGTACAGACAATGTGGTCTGGATCTGAAGTAGTTTGGGTAAGACTTTACTTAAAGCAGTCATTATACTGCGTTACACATACCTTCATAATGCAATGTATTATAAACCCGGCTATAACTATTTATAAAAAGGCATAATGCATTATAGTCATGTGTATTATGCATCATGAATGCTTTATGAAGGTCTCATCTATAATGCACTATAAACACCTTTATAATGCAGCATGAAGCACCCTTAATACTTATACTGATCGTTATAATGCATTATGAAGGTATTTATAGTGCATTATAGATGAGACCAGACGAGAGACGGATAGCTTCATTCAAGTCAAAGCAAAACTTTCGTCGTTTTAGTTTGTCAGCAACGTTTTGTGCTCATCAGACACTGTGTTCTGGATTTGAAGATCCTGGTCCAACATAAGAGTGCACCCTATTTGATGCAGAATACACCAATGGGGAAGGGGTTGACTTTTAAAGATTATGGACTATATTTAATATCAAATAATGATAATGATCATAACTATTGGGTATCTTTTCATCTGGAGCAATGAAATCTTTTTTTTCCCACTAGACTGCACAGACTATAGGTTAAAACTCCCATAGGATGTTTTTCTTTTAATAAGCTGTAACGACACTGCCTGGCTAATCTATGCAGGTTTGATAAACCTGATAAGGCGTCTGCCCTGCATCTGTGCTCCGCAAACACCACTGTTGTACTAAATAATTTGAAGAATGTCCTTTACTCGTTGCCCCCAGCCTTTTGTGGAAAACAGAGCCCTAACCTTATCATGAAAATAATGGTTTCATTAGAAATTTAAAGTGCCATTTAGCCACCAAACCAGAACATTAGTTTTATTTCTTTTTGAAGTTTCCATGTACCGTATCTGGTGCCCTTTTCACTCTCTGCTATGAAATCCATGTTCCTGGAAATCCTTCTGAGGAAAGGCAAACGGAATGCCGGTCCTCGGTGCCAGGGCTGTGGGGCAAAGCTTCGCCGTAGAGGTCGTCCGGCGACACGCTTTCGAAAGTCGAGTTAAATGGGTCAGGGAGTCATCGAGTACAGCGCAGCGCAAACCTAATACATAACAAACAAGGAGGCGGCTATTGTGAAAAATTGTCAGAAGGGTATTTTGTAAGACGTTCAAGCTCAGTGGGTTAGGAATATGTGCCCATGTCTGGCAGGTCAAATCCCATGACTGAGAGAGTAATCAGGTTACCGTTGGACTCCTAACCCCTACTGCTCCAAGAATGCTGGCTGACTTTGCTTTCTAGCTGGAGCGTTTCCCTGCGGGATCAAATCCTCTGCTTGGCTGAATGATATCGCCATTAAGGCGGCCGTACCCTTCGAAATTTAACATGTCGGCGAGACCAATCTGTCGCAAACTTACAATGATTGTTCGGTCTTCGTCGTGCAGCAACTCTAGAGGGCGCGGGATGTTTTCGATGCACGGAAATAGCGATCGCTGCGGTTATTACGTATCACGTGACATCGTGTTGCCAAAACAACATTTATTCCGTCAGTTTCATATGGGCACCTTACTTATATGTTTCTCACTCAGGCAAGAAGGCCCTTAACCTCAATCGCTCCAGGGACTGTGTGATCCTGCCTTTTCAATGTCGCATTGCTGAGGGCATAATCGTCTGCTAAATAAATGCAATTTCGCCCCATACTTCTCAAGCTAAGCCTCCAGTCCCAAGCCTATAACATACATTATCTCATATTCTGTGGAAAAGGTTAGCCTCCATTTTTCAGTATAATGTGTCAACATGCTACATTTAAGGGAGTATAGGCTGTTCACCATCCTAATAAATAAGATTTGAAACACTAAGAATCCATTCATTTTTCCCCCAGATAGTGTAATGTATGATTTATGTCAGAATGACCTTGATAAAAGAATAAAGGGGTAAAACCAAAGATACAACATCCTGACGTAGTATTACAGTGAAGTGAGCGAGTGTTAAAGGGAAAGACACGCTAACAGCGTCACGGATCAGAGGTAGCCGGGCCAGTGGTCACTGCCGTCGGCTGCAATAATCGCTTAACAGGGAGGTTACTGTCTGGCTTTTCTAGATTCTGCCCACCCCCCACTCCTGCAGGGGATTATTAAATGCGCAGGAAATTACCTTTCGGGGAACCGCGCGTGTACCGATCAGCCCCTTCTGTGGAAACCACGTCAGCGATGGCTATTATGGTTGTCCCCCCCCAACCCCCCGAGAACAGACAAGGCGATTCCTCACAAGTAAACAAAGCGCCGGGAACAGACGCAGCTATCTGGACGGCGTCATATGAGACGCACGGTGCTGCGTAAAGTGCCGGGCCGGGGTTCACGCAGGGATTAACATTATGGAAGGTTATCGGGTTTGTTTATCCAGCGGAATGCAATTCGGAGCTTCTTGCTTCATGGATATTTCCTGGTAACGTGAGCAGTTTGATTCCCAGAGTCCACTGGCAACATAGCCTAAAACAAACATTACCTACAATTCATATGGGGAAAGGGGAGGTCTGAAAAGATACGGGCAAAAGAAAAAAAGAGGAAATAAGACATTTCTGAAGTTTTAATAGCAGAAACTGCACACAGATTGCAGTTTAGGATGCAGTGTAAATGTGAAAAGTACCAACGCAAATACTGAGGCAGACACCACCACCCCCCAAAAAAGAACAAAGCGTCTGAGACACCTGCAAACCCAAACAGTGTCAGGCTCTATCAGTCACATGCAACCACTGGGCAGCCAGCCAGCCAGAGAGGCCCGCTGCTCCAGGGAGCCTTCTACTTCCTGGTTTTATTCCATCACCTGACCAATCGCCTGTCATCAGGTGACTCAGTCCACCCTATCAGGAAAGGAAGCTCACCATCCTCCACAGCGTTGTTCTAAATTCACCACATGCCTGATTTCTGCTGCTGTTATCCCGATCACACTATTTTTATAACCTGCAGTGATCCTTACTCGAGCTATAATAATTTTCCCATCTGTTCAGCTCAAAGATGATATTCGCTCTAAAATATGTTATTGTATTTGTTATTGTGCAAGGTTTATTGTGAGCGTATTGCTACTCAAAAATATATATTATAACATGTCGGGATAATTGTGCAGCCAATGAATGTAATATATATTTGAACCATATTCAAAATGTTTGAGTTGTGCTGGATTCAGGAAAGACCTTTCAGTGAGTAACCCTCTAAAGCTGAAGACCTTGGCATCTGAAATAGTATTGATTTTTATTCTACCTTGATTCGAACCTTGTGTGCATTTTGTTTTTTCCAAGAAAGCACAGAGAATAAAACAATCCAACACACTTGGCTGCCCTTTTTATTGTTAATGGAAATTCTAGGCGCATGCCTCTAATTTTATATTATCCAAATTCAGTATCTTGGCAATATTAAAAGTCAATGTAACATCGTATTTGGTAGGAAAGGCATAAAATGCAGGGCACATTAAACGGCCATACTAGATTTCACATTTATAAATAGATTACACACTTTACTGACGTTCCTTCAACAGCTTTGAATCGTCTATAGAATTTGGAGGTAAACAAAGCCGGGCTAAAACCGCTGCCCGCATATCCTGGCACGGCCATCGACTCCAGACAGGAAAGACCCAGCTCTTAATGTGCTCCTAATTGGTTTCCCAGAGTCGCAGCTGTAACAAATTGCAGATGACACAGATTGTGGAGGATTCTTGCATTCCTCTTAATAAGCCGCCATCCTCCCCCACAAAGCCTAACCCCCCCCCCCCCC
>JAODKM010000042.1:10143368-10165730 GCA_026780845.1 Petrocephalus sullivani
TTTTTTCTCCCTGTGGGGAAAATTTTCTTCCCCCCCCCCCCCCCCCCCCAGTCCTGCATTTCATGAGAGCAAGTTTGGGCAGTGAAGGGCAGCCACCTCTCGTGTCCCCGCTGGGAGATGGGGGTTAAGGGCCTTGCTCAAGGGCCCACAGACACGCCGAGGCTGGGCTGGAACCGCCAACCTTCCCATCACTTTTATTCTGCTAAGCCACACACTTATTTCTGCTTATTTTCCGGAAATATATACTCTGTCATTAATCATACTTTTGCTCAATGACAACGAATGACTGCATTTATGTTTGCGATCTCGCATGATCCAATGATCCAGAGAATCCAGTAAATCATGTGACTATGTGTCCACCAGTGCAGCAAATAAAGTCTTTTATATTCCTGTACCTGGAACAAAATATAGTAACTAAAAATAGAATTGAAACCATGTAATGAGTTTTTTACTCTGCATTTATTGTTAGTTTAGGGCACCTGTATTCTGGGTAGCTTACAACCTTCTGCGTCTGTCGAGATAATACACCAAATGGACCATAGTCATAGACTGGGGATTATCATGTCGAAATTGTAAATAATTGCTTCAATGTTACAATATAATCAACCCTGACTGAATAAAACAGACATGCCTCACTGGACAATGCACTGCCCATATTGTCTGGAAGTGAGCTGTGTCTGGTTATTGTCGTAATTTACATGTCTAACGAAGAAGGCGTATTATTCTTCACGGAAGCACAGCGTACGACGGAAATTTCTTTTCACGCTGACCATTAAGAGCTGAGGTTCGTCCCAAATGCAGAGGAGTCCGTATTTTAACTGCTGTTGTGTACTTTTTCGGCTGGATTTCGCTGAGATTTACATGAAAGCTTCTTAGTGCAAACTAATCTGAGTGCTTATGAAGGGAGAGGCAGTGCAGAGAAAATCCCAGCATCCCCAGCAGAGCGGCGCCGACCCGCTGATGCAAGCAGGAGGCTAAGCCTTGAAATCAGCCGGGCCACCCCAACCACACTCTTTATTGCCCTGGTGCCACCGTCCGGCGCGAACATCCCGCGTGCATCACTCCGCCGCAAACCGCACGACACCGTCTGCCCTTTGCTTTTGTTCTAAATGAAAGAAAGAGGTCATTTTAGCCTGTGGAGGACGGGAAGCAATTTTTTTTTTTGCAAACGTCTGCCTCACTGGTGACGTTCGGGGAAATTCTCCCAATTCAGTTAAAGCTCCTGTGACTTCAAACCACTTTGCAAATAATAAGTGCTGAAAAAGAATAGGCGCTCGATTCTCCCGTCAGGACTTGAGTCTAGATCTTCCACCTTTTGGAAAAGGCGGAATATTCCATTAAGTTATGATGCTCTTTGAGGGCTCTTCATTATTATGCTATTGCTTATTATTCAGCACATAAATCCTGACAGGCCTCCATAGTGGAGAGTGCAGTAAGTAAGACACTCTTCCAGATTATGGACTAAGAGCAGAGAATACCAGGATTCTGTGTGCCGAAGCCGGCCAGAATCAGATAACCTATCCTGACAGAATGTATCATCCAATTCCCCTGAACACAATGCAGCCATAACCAGCTTTATGAAAAAAGTCTTCTCTCCTCCACACTCATTATTTGCCATTTGTCCATCCTGCCTGGCATTAACCCCTTTGATATTAATCCACAAACATGAGCTCCCTGAGAAGCCCCATCCCTACCCTGTCTTCATTTCCTAAGGCTTTTGTAGGATGTGGTTACCGCATACCTGTGTATAAGGGCAGGGCAGAGGACGTTTGCTATTCAGTTGATATGTAGTTTAACATGATCATTAGAAGCCTTGGGTGCTGGGCACTGATATCACAATGGCCTTAGGTGTCAGCACACTTTTTAATGTTAACCACTTCGAAAACGTACTAGTCGTATTTATACGTTAAAATGGGATATGAGGTAGAGTAATTGTTTCTCAGATACTACTAGGAAGAGCTAGCCAATGACGAAGCTAGCAAATAAAAATCACGAATAAGTCGTTCCGCAAAGTGCCTTTATTATACCTTGGAGCTATACCCATCACTACCGTGGCGTTACATCTTTAATGATATTTTTCTTATCCTATTTCCGAAAATTGGGAACCTCTCTCTGCAAGTGTCCTCTAAATAATTTTGCATCTTCCAAGGTGCCAAAATAGTGAGCCTCTGATAGCCCGTTAATGATTTTTAAAATGTAAATTTGCATTTATATGCGCATTTTTAAATAATTTATAAGAATCACTGTCATATGAAAGGAAGGGTTCGGTTAAGATGTAAGTGTATCTACCGGCGCGCGCGTGCGTGCGTGCGTGTGTTTGCTGCATTCCAGCAGGCAGAAATGTGACAGTGCGTTCCTTCTGTTGAGAGGGGCAGAATTAAATCTCAAAGCAGGCGTTAGCGAGACAGAAACCAAAAAAAATGGAGGAAATTATCCAAGCCAGGAAAAAGCCTAGCAATTGTGGGATCCAAGTATGTGGGAATCCAGCCAGGACAGCTGACACAGGGCGTGCCAGTACATTTTGGGGAAGTCAGGAAGATGTGAAGCTGCCCGGGACCTCTTTCCCTCAGACTGATCTGAAAGCTGATGAAGAGGAAAGTGGAGCTCCCAGCCCCTGCTTCGATTTATATACGAGACAGGAGTACTGCTTCGGACACTGACAGGCACTGTTAATAAATACAATCTTTTAGTTTTATAAATGTAACATATAACACCAAATTTATAGTTAGACTCTTAACATAATTCTTTACAGACGATGAAAACGTTCACTTGTGTCCCTGGCCACCTAAATCATTTTAACCGTGTTTTCATACAACTGGGGTATTTTTACTATTTTTTTACAGATAATTTTACTGCTTCCTTCAGCAATGGTACCTGCGATACGCATTAAAGTGTTCCCATGGGACAGGAGAGAGTATGCTGGTTCAAGACAGGAACCCAAACCCTGAATAAGGATGCTGTAGCACAGGGGTGTCCAACTCCAGTGCTGGAGGGCCAGTGTCTTGTGTACTTTAGTTCTTTCCCTGTTCCAGAGCTGTGGGGTAATTAGCACAATGAGTTGTGAGTTGAATCAGGTGCGTTAAATGTGGGTAAACCCAAAAATGTGCAGGGCTACGGCCCTCCAGGACTGGAGTTGGACACCCCTGCTGTAGCAGGTAGGAGAGGGTATCAGGCAGGGGACACCCTGGATGGGATGCCAGCCCATCCCTGGGCACACACATACACACACGCTATGTGTGATGTTGAGTCATCAATTCACCAAGCTGGCTGTTTTTAGACTGCAAGAGGAAACCGGAGCAGGTGTAGGAACCCCTCACAGATATCGGGAAACGTGTTCCACAAGACACCACTCACACAAGAAGGGGGTGAAAAAAAGACAGCAATCGCTACACGAGGTCCCCAGGTCACGAACAAGATCCCTTCATGAGTCTTGAAGTTGAATTTGTCAACTTCAAGGTATGGAGGTATGAACATTACATTTATATACCGCTTTTCAAAACAAAACCAACGGGGAACCACTTCAAGCACCACCACCGTGTAGCTCCCACCTAGATTCAGTTAGTCCAATTTTTGTCTTAGTTAATATTTTACCTTTCTATGCATATACATTTCCATCCATTTTCTGAAACTGCTTATCCATCCGGGTCGCAGGGGGTCCGGAGCCTATCCTGGAAGTTATGGGCACGAGGCGGGGAGGAACAACCCAGGACAGGCCACACTCTCACACCATTCACGCACACATGCACACCTACAGGCAATTTGGCAACTCCAATCAGCCTCAAAATGTTTTTGGACTTGGAGGAAACCCCACAGCAACACGGGAAGGACATGCAAACTCCACACACAGAACCCCTGGTCCCAGAGGTGTGAGCCACCAGCGCTAACCCCTGCCCCACCATGCCCCTGCTATATATGTTTCCAAATACACTAAAATATCTTAAACATAATAATAGAGTAATAATATTAATACAGTAATAATAAAAGGAACCCCCATGCTGTATTGTACCTCAAGCCGATGACCCTCTGAAGCCTGGCAAAGTTTTCAAGAATGCCACTAGGCAGAGTGTGCGATTGTTATTGTGAACCATCGTGTTTAACGCAAAATGTTAACGTAATATAATTCAAGGCAGTCGATCCATAAGTAGGAGTTGTCCGTAAGTCAGACATTCTTACCCCAGGGACTTCTGTACTGCTAGCTGCTGATGGTTCCCGACACCTCGACGAGACGCCGGCTCCATGAGGGAGCCTACAGAGAGCAGCCTATAGCACTCAATACTCCTTTTAATTCCAGTATCAATTAAAAAAGGAGAGGAAGCTATTTGACAGTAATTTGCAAAGATACAGACTTCAAAAGACATATGTACAGGATAAAAATGGAGGGTATGAAAACAGAAATTTCTAAGAAATTAAGTTAGCATGGCGAAGAATTTATTTAAGTGCATTTAATTATTCAATATAATTCCTTGAAAAAAAAAAACAAAGTCAAACCTGTTACCACTTTCCTCTATGGAAAGAGCATTGTGTAAAAATAAGGACAAACGGTTTGATTCCCTCTTTTGCGGTCACTCACACACACACAGACCTCCGTGTAGAACAACTCTGTGTATCGTTGTGCCGGATCGACAGACTTCCTGTTTGGTTGACACTGGTCCCTGTGAAAGGTGAAACGTACACGTGTACGCACAGTGGCGACCATTCATAGCCAGTGTTTTTGGTTGCCATGACATCCCATCAAACATGGGCTGGAAACCCTCACTAGCCCAAATGCTCTGAGATTTATGATTGTAGAAAGTGAACTTCTCTCCTGTTTATATTACTTTATAGGCCATTTGTATCAGTTCTTCTCTAATACAGTCATTACTGCATTTTACTGATAAAAAAAAACAGAACTTAAGGTCACAGCTGACATGTATATTATTCAGAAAATAATTTTGAATCAACATGAAGGATTCATAAATTATATGAATCAAATTGGCTGGCATTGAGGATTATGTTAATCCTAAGATTTAACATATTAAACTGAAAGTAAAAACCTTTAATAATGTCAAACAGTGCCAATGTATCAACTTTACAGCGTGATAATGCTTTGCATTGCATTTGTAAAATCCAGATATCCATCTTCCAATTGTTTATCCAGTGCAGAGTCACAAGAGGGCCTGTAGTCTATCCAAGGCAAGATAGGGCACACACACACACACACACACACACACACATATACTGTACACACTTTGGGCAAGTTAGAGACACCAATTTACCTAAATGTATAACCTTGGACTGTAGGAGATAACCAGAATACCCATATAACATGGTTAGAACATACTCTCCACACACACACACACACACACACACACACAAGCATACACAATGGACTGTGGGAGGTTCAACCCTCAAACCTGTAGGTGTGAAAAATAAATGCTAGTATTGTCTACATTTATTTGAAATGTTATGCTTATCAGTAGCTGAAACATGCTGCCAGTCAGTCCTAAAAAGCAGCAGTTTCTGACATAAGAAGCTGCATATAGATGAATGGTGCATATTCCTGCTCTCGATACCCCCAGTGCTTACCACCGTGCACATTTCTCATGTATCATCTCTCACATCAGCACCCAAATTACCATCTCAGGCATGTTCCCTTTCCTGTTGGAGAAACTCCATAAAGCAGGAAGTATCTGGTTGCTAACGCTAGTCAAATGTTGACTAATTATGGGATTATCCAACCTGAGCAATAGCAACCCCTTCTTATGGATTGTCTTTTGGGAAAAAAAAAAAACAAACATCTTGCCTCTCACTTCCGAGCAAAAGGCCTCCCCAAGTAAACAAGGACAAGCAGCTGTGGATAGATTCTCAAATGTAATTACACTGTTTTTTGGTTTTATTATTATTCGACGGCCATAAATGGCAAGTTACGACACAGCATCTTAAAACTCTGAAGGTCATTTGGATTTCATTTCTCCCCCATTAGAGATGCCAGTGGAGAGGGCTTATTGCACTCACCTGCCTCCTTGTATTTTGCAATCGGCATTTGTGCAAGTCGGTGTAGCAACCATGCTAAGTACCCGTCACAGAGTTTTGTTAGCGAGCATAATAGCTGAGCCAACCTCATTGTAATGATATTGGTCAAACAGTATTTGTCACGTCGTTAAACCTCAATTACAGTGAAACAAGACAGTGATCCAGAGCAAATATCAGTTTGATTTGCATTAGCATTCATAATATGAAATGATAATGGCGATGTTAGTCTCCAGGAAAGTATGACATACGTCATAGTATAAAAATCTCGGGGGGAACGGAAAACACTGATCCCGGTCGCTCCTTCATTGTTTGCTCTGATTGAATACACAAGGCCACAAATGGAAACTAGTGTGGATGGCTTTGCATCAGAACAAAGAAAACCTTTCTCAAAACAAAGGGAAGTGGGGGTCGGGAATGAACTTTCTTCTAGGCTAGGGCAATGGAGGCAAAGTCTTCACTGACTCACTCAAGCCTGTGCTGGACGAAATTTACCAACACAGAAATATTAATCCAAAAAAACTGTGGAGCCTCTTCAGTAATTCTATTGTTCTTCTATTCTCCCTTGTGAGATCTACAAAGTGGACTTTTTTTCCCGTGGAACATATTGTTTGATGCTTGCTCAAGCTATTTTTTATGTATTTGTCGTCCAGAAGATAAGGAAAGAGAAAAGTGCGGCAGTGACTAATGCAGATGCACAACGTTAAATTGGATTACGCTAAATCCAATGAACGATCCTGCCATAACCTCGGGACATGCGGCTTGGCAAGGCTGGCGATAGGTAAAATGATTAACGGAGAAGAGCAAGGACGGTATGATGCAGCTTTCGGGTTTTGCTCTGCAAAGAGTCCGCGTCCGTGCGCGGCGGCGTGTCTGCCTGTGGCAGCTTTTGTGCTGGGCGAATCTGGAAAAGGCAGCGAGTTCACACAGCAGGGAATGCGCGAGTCATGTGGTGAGGCCCGGCCCAGCAAGCTGGCCCACCCTCGCAGAAAAGTAGGTGAAAGGGCGTCTGCTCTCAGACAGCTTCGTTCCTAGAACTGCTCGCTTCAGAAGGAGGGGCGGTTTTTATGGGGAAGTTGGGGGGATGGTTGGGGCCTGCCAGACGCCTTTGTGGCAGCACACAGGGCAAACTATGGCCTGGTGCTATGCTGACACCACATGCACACATAACACAAATATACCACTTTATTTGGGAACTCTTTTCCGCTTTTACAAGACAGATAAGTCCAAAGTTACAAATACTTTTGGTGTCAACATAAACACTGCCTGCTAAGCCCTCTGATTAAATCCTAGAATGGCTTCCAGCAAATTCATTTCAGAACTAGGGTCTACTTACATAAATGCGGAAGGTCATATTTCATTATTGTAAATTATTGTGAAATGTAGAGAAAAATTGTTTCTGTCCTCAACAAAAGCCAGGGGCAGTTACAGACTGTTTCCATACAGTTATATGGTAGCTGCAGATGTGCAACAGACAATATAATGCTGACTTCTCACATTAAAAGGTATCACCCCTGAAAATCAGTATCCTAAAAGAGGCATATTTTTTATTTAACCATATACCCTGAGATGAAAGCACATTTTTTTTAATTCCTACAAAACATTTGTTTATTTATGTACATATTATTCCTCCAAAATAATATAAAAACCTTCTGAATATTACTTGTAAAGATGCATGCATTCACACTGAAATAACTTTATATTAAAATGTTTTGTACAATTTTAAAATATTAAAATATTCATGTATTATCAATTGATACATTATGCATTCTTCTTGGTACAGGGTTGAGGTATTAATGAATGTTATTTAAAATGCAATGGTACAGGTCTGTTGTTTGTTTTGAAATTTTTTTAATTAAAAAATTGCAGAATTTTATCACCCTGACAACAGTTTTGGGACTGGACCAGGTCCTTCTGCTACAACAGCAGCGATTTCAATGGCTTTTTTTCCGCAGAGGTGAGATTGTGAGGGAATCTTAATGAAAGCTTCCTCTGCCAGTGAAAGTCCTGTAGTGTTACTGGTCCATTTTAGGCTATCTGAAATCCACACATGCGAACACATGGCACGTTATTGAAGATTTCGGGAATGTAAGCAGCTTTTCATCCGTGCCGAGTATAGAGCTTGTACAGGATATTTCTTATAAGTCAACAGCGTACCAGCAAATAACTTACACTGGTCCAATAACTGATTCCACACCCTTATCATTTTTCGCATTGCATTGTTTTTAAATATAAAATTTATCGAGAGTCTGTTTCTCAGAGCTTCATTGCCATGCACTGCTTAAACCTTGAGAAGTTTGGCAGCATTTAGAGAAAGAATCTGAAGTCCTTTGTACTTAATATGTAGAAACATTTGTGTGACTCAAAGCCAGGGGGGCAGCTTATGATAGTATTTTCATACTGCGTTAAGCTTTAAAAGGTTTAAAGGGTTGACCTAGATGTATTGTGGGAAATTAATGCGACCGTTCACGCTCCGACAGATTTGCGCAAGCCCTCACCTAGGATATAAATGAAGAGATGCTCTGAATTCTGCATCTACAATGGGAGAGCTAGATTCACCTGAGCGCTGAGGGTTCGCGTGGCAGCAAGCGGGCGGCAGAGTGCTGTGACTGGCAGGAAATGGAAATGAAGCCTGGGCCACCTTCCCATGGCTCACTATGTCAAGTTTGTTTAATTAGTTCATGTCAGCAGTAGGGCAGAGCAGGAATCCCCTGCTTATTGTTATTTTTTTTGAGTGCTTCCTTCCTTTTCATGAGTAGAATCCTGAATTTTAAGAAAGACACCCCCCTTCTTCCTAAAGGCAGTTCTGGTTTAATCTTACTGGTATTTTTTATTTAGCTCCACCTACTTGCTGGACTGAAGGTGTGGGTTTGAGCCTGCCTGTGCATGTGAGAAGTGGTTATAGGGATAGGTATAGCATTATCTTCAGAAACAGTCTCTGTTTCTGTGTGTGTGTGTGAGAGAGAGATAATTAAAGAAGCAAGGAACATTCATAGTCAGACAAACACATCCATTTAATATCCCATTTGCATTGGGTTGTTGGGTTTCCAGACCTTCGTCATCAGTTTCAGGTTAGGTCAGTTTGGGGAGCATGCAATGATACAGGGCATTGCCAGACCCCTCACTCGGATGACCCTCAGGGAATCTCACCACATAGCCGTACCATAACCATAACTGACGCTTCCTCACAATGCAGGTAATGTGCCTCAAATGCTCGTTCAACACAAAGTCAAACCAGCAGTACCCAAGGAAACTCCAAAGAGACACAGAACCAAAGGAATCCAGGAGACCTCATGCTTTTGGAAGCACCACACACCCATTCCAGTGACCTCATGACCCTCCGTGCTCTCCCAATCTGTCTACTGACTTCATAGGAAGAGTCACCAGAGACATGAATGTCGCTGCCGAAGTAAGCAAGGCTCTCAGCATGGTCGACATTCACTCCACAGACAGACACACTACTGATGGCTGTGCCCAAGAGGTCATTAAAGGCCTGGATCTCTGACTTTATTCAGGACACTGGCAAACCCAGACACTCAGACTCCTCACTCAGTCTTTCGAGAGCCTTGATCAGAGCCTCCATTGACTTGGCGAAGATCACAGCATCGTCCCCGCAGCCTTCCCTGCCCTCTGCAGGTTCACCTCCTGTGCAATCGCAGTAAGATTGGGTGGTTCACGGCTAATTGGAGGATCAGCTTCAAAAACTGCTGAAGATGTCCAGCATCCTAGCCAGAGAATCAGCGTTAAACAATTGCTCAAAGTTGCTGGCCCAGAGTGTTATAACTGCAGTGGCATCCATACGGACTGTTCTACCACCTGCCCTGACAGCAACTCTCAGAGAAACAGATTCAGATGTGTGCGATGCTTAGACTCCTCTGTAAGCAAGATGTGGATCGCTAGATCATGGATGGTGAGTCACTTGCTCACAGATTCCTCTAACGAACGCCTCCTTATCTGACCTCAGACCCTCACAACCGTCCTTCTAAGTTCCCAGTACAGACTGGAGTTACCATAAACATGTGCACTGCAACTCCTCTGAATAATATCCAGGATGCCCTGCGATATGAAACACCTCTTCCTGGGAACAGCAGCAACACCAACACAACCCTCAGCAACCTTGAAGGCAGTCTCATGAAAGCCTGCAAGTTCTTCATACAAATTGCATGCAAAACTCATTAGAAACAGCCTGACCTTGGAGTCTGGCCAGGTCCAGCCTCATTCTTCTAGTAGGTGGTAGTCTGCTGGACCTAAGCTGAATCTTCAGAGTAGCAACAATAAGTTTGTGGTCAGAAATCAGAAATCGGGCACTTCTGTAGACTGCGGTTCCAGCATCTGCCCACGAGAATGTGATCGATCTCATTCGTTGCACCACCAATATAGGAATGCCAAGTTCAACGATGTGGCTCAGGGTGCTGAAACCAGGATCCCGTGATCTGCAGCCCCTGACCTTTTGCAAAGTCAAGGAACATGGAACCACTTTCACCATGGTCACCAGACCCATAGAGACCTCATGGCCAGCCCTGCTGGTGCCAGTGGTCACATTGAAGTCATCCATGACCTGAGTAGTGTTATGTCATGGGCACCAGGCTTTTACCTTCACTGCTATTTGTTAAGTAGCTTGTCTTTAATTCTTGTATTTTTCAAAAAAATACTAAACTTACTACGTCTAAAAAAACTGTTAAGACCGACCAGCTTAATTCGGATTTTACATGCTGTAAAATAAAGCTGTAAAATAAAGAGATATATGGGAACTGATACCATCATTTGGAGTGTTTTATTTATTCGCAAAAAAAATCAGTTGCTTCATTTATAACAAGCTGAGATACTGTTGCTAGGGGGAATGAGGATAGCTTTTATTGGCTTAGTGGTATCCAGGCAATTAAACAATGCCTACAAGTCATGCTCATATTTAACAGAGAATTACTGCCATGCTGAAATCCCTAGCAACCTCAATTCACTTATTACGCAACGCTCGTTACCCAAGTTGCAGATATATGTAGGCAGCTGTTTAACTACTCATTTAGTGTACCATTAAATTTTAAAAGCAAAAGTGAAGCTAGGTAAATGCAAATGTACTGACTATGACAACTAGAATTTGAGGAATCCGTAGGGCAGTTCCAATTTAATCGATCGCTATTAGATCATAACCCTTCTGATTCCAGCAAAAAACAAAGCCAATTCCTTTGAGCTGTGTGCTTCACATTACAATGTATTTACTGAAATACCCGTCCATTTTCTAACCTATTACCCAGTCCAAGGTCAGGAGTGAGTGGGTGAGAGGCTTGGAGACTCTCCCAGGTAGCACAGGGTACGAGGTGGGGCACACCCTGGATGGGATGCCAGTCCATAACAAGACACACACTCATTCAGTATAGGCAATTTTGAGACAACTGCAGTAGGAGACTGGAGTGTCAGGATGACCTACACCAATGACCTTCACAGGCAACCCATGTATAATGTGAAACCTCGACACTCAGACAGCTGGCCACGATTCTACCCCCAATCCTGTAATGAGGTAAGAGGAGACCGTCCTATATACTGCACTGCTATGCCATCCCATTCAATAAAATACCCAGCGCGCCAAGTGAATAAAGTTTTAAAAAATGGCCACTTTATTCAAAGGCCACAGACGGGCACGTAGATATAAACGTAGGTGAGGAATTGTGATATTACCACAAAGGTGAGACAATGTCTTATGGGATTTTCATTCTACCTTTTCGAGCGTGTTTAATACGACGCATTCACAAGAGTGGGTGGGCTGAAGTAGGGCATCTTATCCATGGTCATCCAAGCAGCTACCTCTAATCAATGGCTGCTCTCCTTCTGGTGAGTCGCATCGGTAAGTATGGGCAGGGCACCCTGAGGCCGGACAGTCACGGCAGATTGGGTACGGCGTCTCTCTGAGAGCCCGGCTCTGCTTCACGGTGCACAGCGGGGGCAGATGACTAGCCCTCCCCCCCACACACAAATTATCAATCTCGAGATAAAAATGCCAGCATAAGCTTGTGGAGCAGGTCTTGAGGTTTGCTGTCCCCATTAGGCTATTTGCATATTTCATTTCTGGGGAGGGATTTTTTTAATGGTGGGAAAAAATCGTCATGAGTAGCTTGGTCGTGGACTTATTCTCAACCTCGTGGCAGAGTTTATAATTTGTGTGCAAATTGGGCCACTCTCGCAGGCTTTCAGCCATCTATCCCTCGCTGTTTTAGCTACCCGACTAGGGCTAGTGACAATATATTGGGTTCGGAATTAAATCACCCACAGTCTGTTACAGGATGAGTAAGTTGTGCCGCTCACCATGGAAAACGATAACACTCGGCCCCTAGTCTGACTAGAAGGTGGGTTTGCTCTACTTTTGAGTGAGTGCAGGCAGACAAGCCACCCACAGCCTTCGTGGGAGTGATGGACCTCATCAAAGCTCTACTTCGCCAGGGAACGGAACGCATCAGAACACACATGAGCATTTCGGTACCTGTGTTGTAACATTTCGGCAATGACTTGGCTGCACATTTATACATCTGTTACCGTGCTTCTGTGGTCGTGTTCAGATGAGGGATCAACGGGCATTTTAACCTGTCATTAGCTGGAAGGGTTCCGACTTAGGAACCCACAGCTTAAAGCGGTTGTGTTTGTAGTCTATCCTCACATTAAGGGAAAAATGTAGAGGCTAGTATTCATGTTCTGCCTGGAGCAGCTCACCAAGTTATGCAATTTCTCAGGGAGTAGAAGCTAAGACTCACTTTCTGTGCTATGTAGAGGGCAAGGTTACCTAGTCGAGAAAAGTGGTCATGCTCTATTTAGTATAAATTTAAGAAAATATATCCACGTGTTGCCATGCAGCATGATCGTACTTAAAGTCTTCGCCTATGCACATCATTTGGCATTTATAAGTCAGTCCTGTGGCCGGAATAAGATCTGAATGGATTTGCCACGGTAATTTGGCCCGGGCCTCACAGACCATGTAGCCTAGAGAGCTAAATATGGGCTCAGTTGAATCTGTTCAATTGGCCCTTCCACCATGCCAGCAAGCACATGATACTTAGATCATGAACCCAGTGACTCCTTAGCACCATATTTAAGACGAGCACATGTTTGCGGGGTAAAACCTTTGTAGTGCTTCCTCTCCTGCCAGCCTGTTATCAGTCGATCACAACCTCTGTGTTTGTTTGTGCACACACACGCACACACATATATATATTTTTTTTTTGTGGAAGACTGCTGAGTGCCCAAATGTGAATGAACAGAAGGTTTCCCTTGTAAGGATACCTTCACCATCACAGTTTTTTCTTCTTCTCCTTCCTCCTTCTTTTTCTTTTGGTTTGACAGTAAGAAATAGCCGCCATGGGTGTTCCCTATTATCCAGGCATGGAGAGGTTCCAGAAGGGCAAGTCTGAACGGACAGATAGTAAAATATTTCCTCCCTCACGCCCTTCCTCTTTTGCTCTCTCTGTCTCTCTCTCTCTCTCTCCCCGTCTCTCTAGCGCCTTCGCGTTCTCTCCCCCCCACGCCCTTCCCCCACCACAGCATGCTCACGCAGCCCGCCTTCCTCCAGCGCTTTTATGGAGCATGAGAAGCTTTCGCTGTGGCTGCCAGCCACTGTCGGTTTTAAGGTGGCCCTGCCAGGTTTCTAGTTCCCTTAAGGTGGAACTCCGATATTAGCCGTGCGGAATGCTAGGGCCGTGTCACCATTTAAAGTGGAGGCGGGATTTTAAATGAAAATGAGGCCTCTGTGCTGTCCAAGTTTTGGAGGATTCAGCATTTTGCCAAAGACCTCTCAGTGCTGTGAAAATGGTATTATGGCTTTCTCCGTTCAATATAGTCATCGATTCTGCAGAAAGGGACGTGTGTTTGAGCTGGATCGGGAGGGAAATTTAAATAACAATATCTGATAGGTCTCAAGTCACGTTGTCACACAGGGACCTGATGATTGACTATACGCCCTGTAAAGCGCTATTGCAGAGCCATTTAAAAGTGTGCCCCTGTTGTAAATGAGGTACAAAGCAGCTTTTGTCCTATGGCCAGGTGCTTGGTTGGTACCAAGGCCAATTCGGTCATTGTGATCAAAATTATTATTTTCTTTACCACAAACATGGTATTCGTAAATGTAGCCCACTTCGTTTTTTTTTTTTTTTTACTACGGACTCAGACAAGTCTTGCCACAGACATGTTTGTCCGTGTACAGACAGGTCGACGATCCTCTCTTAGTGCTGGTTGAAGTCTGCTAAAGACTACATAAATATCCCAAACTTTCATTGAGCGTTTCTCCTTGACAGACCGGGATTGCCCCCAGTTGATTAATTATAGCATTTTTACTTCAATACTGGCTGTTGGTCATAAATTTTCTGAGATATGGCTACATAAATATAATAAATTTAATATAAGGGCAGCATGAAATGAGAGTTAGAGAGGTGAGGAGCTCTCTGTGAGCGCTTACTGGCGGCTGGTATACGTTAGCTACTGCGGATCAGCCGCGGGCGGCTTCAGGTTTGAGGCTGTAAAGAGGGATGAGTGGTTGAGAGCTTGGTTTGATAAAACAACTAGTTAAGGTTCCACTAGGAAGAAAAGAGCAGCAGCCCAGAGCGAGATTTATGTGCAGCTAATTACCCCCCCGCCCCCTACCAAAAAAAAACCAGGCATGTGGATCCAGATGGCCTGCACAGAATTAAAATATTGGCTTGGCAGTCTGAAAATGTGACTCCTTCCCTGCTCTACAAATGCGGGCTGCGGTGTATAATTCCTGCATGGCCGTGGAATTGATACAGCTTGCCATGCAGAAATTGAAAAGGCCTTTCTCCACCTGCGAAAGGGCTGAAAGAAATAACAAGAGATAGTTTGAGATGAAAGTGTCTGCACCCACATTTTGAAGAATGGGGAAACTTTCACGAAATAGAGAAATTTCACTCACATTTGAACCAGCAAGAGAATTGCAAGGTGTTGTCTTATAAAAAACAATCACCTCTGTCTCCAGCTATTTTAAGCCATCCACATTCTCATAACTATGCCATGCCAACTGGGAGTTCCCACAGCAGTGCTCTAAGGACTGACCCGGTTTACAGCACACAGAAAGTGGTCTGGCCTTCTGAACTGTATTTGGGGGATGGTCAACTGTTGGTGACCAAGCAGCTTGAACATAACAGACGTGCCCCAGTCCTGATTTCCAGGATTAGATGGGAAAAAGCCAGACAACACGGAAGTGTTCCTATCAGCTGACCCGGTGTCCCATCTGCAGAAGATTACCAGGTGAATGAGTAACCTGTGGTGATTCATTTTCACTAGTGCAGGGGTACCCCACCTTGATCCTGGAGTGCTGGTGTCCAGCAGACAGATACCAGGAACAGGGCTGTCTGTCCCTGCACTAGAGTCATGTATTGAGAGCAGTTCTTTATTGAGAGCAGTTCTTTATTGCCTAAATTCTAAGCATTCCAACATTGTTTACATTTACATTGTGCTTTAATATTGTTATGTCTTGATTTTTTTTTTATTTAATTTGCACAAATCCTGCTTATTTCCCTGGTCCCCTGTTCCTGGGGAAGGCTATTTCATGCTACCATTTTACTGTATATGGTTGGTGTAACGATAAATCTTTACTTCACTTTACTTCACTACAAACTTTCCTTCAGCTCCATAAGACATGGTTAGAATAAGCAGGCAGGTTCCCAGTAAGAATCGTGTAAGGATACTATAGCCAGGAAGGGACACTTCATCGGTCTCAACTGATCTGTCCCCTTAACCAGCTCAAACAGCGAAAAGTAAGCACCAACAGATGGAAGCAATGTCACTAAAATCCTTTACAATCTGACAGATCCTGAGTAAGATACATACTTTCCCTGAGACTGGTGGCGTTTCGGAATAGGAGCATTTCTGATTGACTTTGACTATAATGACTGGAGTGTCTCTCTGCAAATTCTCACCAGCCGAACCCCGCGTCACTTTATTTACCCAAGAAATGGCAAGAACCCTTACAGCAAATTTGTTTGCCAGGGAAAGCAGGGGAACAGGCAGCAGTGATGAGTAATATTCATGTCCAGAAAAAAAAAAAAAAAACCTTCAAAGTGCTTTTACCGGAATAAAGCAATCTCTCTCTGGTAGAGTAAATTACATCAAGCGGCCATTTGTTCAGCTTCAATATGAATCATATGCAAAAAAAAAAAAGAAAAATGACGAGAAAAGACACAAGTAATACTTTCACTTGGCATATGAATATAATAGCTGTGGCCTTCAATTTCATCGTGTGCATATAACAATAAATGATGATGATGATGAAGATAATGGTGATGATGATGATTATAACTATTACTAGTAGTGGTAGTAGTATTAGTATGTTTAATGGAAGGAATTTGGATTTCTTTAAAAAATGTAAAGTGGGTGACGTATTACGTTGTATTAGCATTCCCGAAGACCGATGGCTAGCCTGCCTTTCTCTGAATTGCAGGATATGTAAAGCAGCTACTGGCTCCAACTTCCAGCTAATTTACTGCTACGTTGGCTGCAGTTCCTGGGGTATCCATCCATCTATTGTGTCCTTCTCGAGATTCAAATCGGTCCGCACAGCCCACAGTCCTGGATTCAGCGTCTTCCCTCTTTCCCGGGTTCTTATATTGGGTTCCCATGACTATGCCTCTTGGTACCTTCTTCTGTATACCTTCTTATCTTGCACTGGCACACTGTACTATAGGGGTAACGATATGACCACGTGTTTCAGCCATCACTACGTGCACCTTAAACACAAAGCATCAGGAACTGCTCCGGACTTAGCTAAAAAAATGTCATCCTGCATTTTATTTTTCATTACCATGTGTGATACTGTTCCATCCACATCCCACTGAATACTTATCATCCTCGACCTCATAAATATTTACCACCCGACATCACACTTTATATTTTTAATATTTGTAATAAAGTAATATTCAGGTGATAAGTGTTCTTCAGTCTAATACCGCAAATCAGTCACATAATCTCATGTTACATTTATGGTATACCTTTTGTATAAGTTTTGTTTTGTTTCTCTTTTGCTTCGTGTATGATAAAAAAACAACAACAGACTCAAAGACAAACTCAAAAAAACTATATGTGACAGATTATGAATTACTGCAACGCACAAAAGTTGACCACTGATTGTCAACGATGAAAGGTTTTTGGAGCTGTCTTCACTGTAAGAGTTCAATAGTATTGTGAAAACTTAGGTCAGTGGGAGACATTCAGGATGCATTTGGGAGCTTAGGACACTGCAGAACATATGTTAGCTTAATGGCATTATGCTAAGTGCAGCCAAGCTCAGAGATAATTCGGAACAGCAGTGAGATCCCAGCTTAGCTTTGCAGGTCCTCCACATGGCTTCAGGCAGGTGTCTGCAGGGAACAAACACTCACAATCCCACTTTGCAGCCCAATATGAAGGAGCTGAAGATGATTAAAGGAAGCACTACTTCCTGCTATGTGTCCTCATAAACCTTTCCAAGAAACGGTTGACACTGCCATTCATTAACCGCATAATTGCTAATCCTGGTTTCCAGCTGTCTTTATATTTTACCCAATTTCGCAATATAAATAGTTTTTTTTTTATTGCTACCAATAAGAACAAATTTCTACATAATTAATATCTTGGAAAAAATGTCAGCCAAGGTCCCATGTGGCTTTTTGAACCTGTATTTGCTCTTAATGCTAAATTGGAATGATGCTTTATCGATAGATAGATATAGTGGGTTTTAATGACTTGTCACCTCAAATGATGTTGATATATAACATCCAGAACTTGTAGCATGTTGTACTACAACATACAGGAGGAATAGTACGTTAATTGCTTCTTCCATCGTGTGTAGACCTGAAGTTTTCAGTTTGATATACTTATGATACTTGGATTATGACAGTTGCGTCTTGTTCTGTTGGTTGTCTGGGTGTCTTTCGTCATAAACAAGGCCTTCAGAGGTCAGGAATTTTTGTGTCTCTGTTGGTTCTGCACAAGTGCTTTCCTGGACAGGCATGACACTTAAATTCTATCTAGTGTGACATTTCCACTGCTAAAAATAAAATTTCCACACGCATTAAAGAAGGTCAGTGGTTAAAAAAAAGACATAAGTAAAGACTCCCCGTCAGTGCATAGTGTGAGTGTGTGCACATATGTTTATCAGATGAGCTCGGGGGATGTTGGGTGTGGAGGCTGCTGATCTGTCTTGATGTGGTATATGCATGCTTAATTAGAATTAACACTGCACCCCACACGTCTTCCTGTAAAATAACAGAATGATGTCTCTGTAGCACTTTAGCAATGCTCAGTAAGTGCATATACAGTGCTAGTCAAAAGTATGGACACCCCTACCCATAGAAAAGCTTATTTGCACTATTAATGATGATGACGATGGTAATGACGTTGATGATGATGATGATGATGATAATCACACGATCATTTATTGATCCCCGTGGGGAAATGGTCTTTACTCCTCCCATCTTTTCCATCTTGCTCTCTATAGGCTCTGTGGGTTGGTACTCAAAAGGTCACTAGTTCTAATCCCATGGTCGGCAGAGTGATTCCTCCATTGGGCCCTAGATCAAGGCCCTTAACCCCAACTGCTGCAGGGACTGGCTGACCCTACATTCTCCTCTATGCCAGTTTCATGAGGTGGCCCCCTGGGACGCTTTTCTAGCTCTCCTGAAGGAGGTCCCACATCTATGCTGAGCTCTCATTGGCCGCTTTTCCTTCACCCTCTGGTCAGACTCCTCAGAAACTATTTCTACTGCGTTTATGTCAGGTGACTAGGTCATGTGATGCAACACCATCACTCTCCTTTGTAGGTGGCTTGGTGTGTGCGAACTTGACTACTCCCGTATGTGTGCATTCAGTTAGCTATCTTTCCAACTTACATTACCACTAATGTAGTATAAGAACATATTATGTCTAGAGTTGATGCCAAGTAGCACATGGCAAGATGGAGAAACACCCTGTAAAGAATGGCAGTGTATATGTACGCACATTGCCAAATTAAAGCCATCTTCACAGCTAGCTGCAGTATCTTTCAGTCCTAATCCTGCTAGTGCTAATAAATATTTACCTCCTATCATTTCACAAAAACCCTCTAGGGAGAGAAGATCACTAATGCGCTGCTCCGATCACTGAGAGACTGCCTTTGATAACAAAGGAGGGAGCAGTGCTGCATTCAGATGAGCTGTTACTATATAATAAGATTTTATCTCAGCTGCCTCCGTTGCCGCTGGCCACAAACGAGAACAACCGGCTCTAAAAAAGGCCGTGTAGATGTGCAGAGCTTCATCTGCCTCGCATAGAGCCTTTGGTACGAAATGTGCCCCTAAGTTTTGTTTATTTTTGGAAGGTGTTTGTGCTTTGGGTTGGTTGAGCAAAGATTGGCATTTATTCCATTAGATTTGATGAAACAGCATCTATTGGGTCTCAGGCTTAAAACTGACTGCAATGTTGGACAAAGACTGATGATCTGAAAACAATAACATGAGCTGCATTTTTAAGAATCAAGCAATTTTAATAAGACCAGCATTCATTACAGGGTGTCTTACATCCTATGATTCCTGGAGTAGGCTCCAGGGTCATGGTAACAATGTCCTAGATAAGTGGTGTGGAAGATGAATCGGTGCACGGATGATCGTCATCGCGTATCCTTAAATGGCAGAAGCATGAGCCCTAGGGTTTAAGCGCATGTCAAAGTGAAACCTAAGTGTGTGAAGTGTAGGTATCGCCTGAAGACAGTACAAACAACACCTGCTCCCGGTCTGCCTCTCCTGTGTAGGACATATGACCAGCGAGGGGTTAACACCTTGTTACCTTCCTGCGGAGTGTACCGCTCGGTTAATGAAGGAGAACATTTTGTATGTAGCACTAGGCTCATTTAAATTTCACCCAAAAACACGCCAAGACTGGCTCTCCTTGTAAAATCTTGGCCACCGCACTCAATTCCGAGTTAGACCGATTTTGATTTTTTATTTTTTTTTATTATTTTGGAACTAAGCCAGCTGGATACTGAGATAATTGAGTAGGCAGATCAAAGGGAGCCCGGATTTTAGAACGTCCTCGGAGATGATACGGAATAGAAATATGCCCCGGAACCGAGGAATGAACACCAGTCACACGAAACCACCGATGAGAGATCCCATGATGGGGCCCCTGTCTCGATCTCCTGTTATTAGAAGACGTCCCTCGTTGAGAATGGCTCTTCCTGTGTGCAGATGGCCTGACCCACACCCAGACGCACGCACACACATACACACGCTTACACACCCGCACTAATATGCTCTCAGGTGACAAGCTCCTCTGATTTCCTCGTGCTGCGGATTTTCAGCTGCCCTCTCTCCCCCGCCCCGAAAAAAAAATCCCTGGCACTTTTCCCAGCTCGGCTCCTACAGCCACATTCCTGCGATTTTCAGTCTGCTCATACCGGCCTAGGATTTCCCGAGGCAAGAATCATGTTCCCCCATGAAATTCACACAGAAACAAGCAAGGACAGCGGACACTCAGGCCACCTTTGCCATTGTTTCAATAAGCCATAGATACCTCTTCAAGGCTTGCATTACAAATTAGACCGCTTAGGCAGGTCTCAGACACACCTATTTGGTAATCGAGGCGGATGTCATCAAAGAGTCCTAGTTTTCTGTGTGGGGTTATGTTACAGCCAGGGTCCCTTGGTTATTTTCCCCGCTAATTGCAGACAGAGAATCAATTCCCTCCGCAGAGTTTCCTGACAAATGTCGCGGTGGAGACTGCAAGCTACATGTTTTAGCTTGGCAGCTGTAAACCATCCCCGCGTGGAGCCATATGGCGTGATGGGCCAACTGTACAGACATCCGCCTATGTTGCTTGGAAACAGGCACTCGAGGTAGGGGTCGGGAGTGGGTGGTTGGAGGGGATGGCATTTCCTTCCTTTGCTTTATTTACGTCTGGCCTAGTAAAATGTGCACAATCAACACTTATTAGTGTACTTATGAGTGTACACTTATTAGTGTACACTATTGTGTATGCCATATATCACTTCATAATGACATACCAACAATGCTGAGACACATTCCCCAAAACACAGCACAAAAGATCGACTCTGTCCTGGTCCTGAGGCAACCAGCATTTGGCTGGGTGAGCAATGCCTCACCTCTCAGCTGGGCCTCTTTACAGCCCTCTGGGCCGCCACAACGCCAGCCGACATGTAAAGGGAGGGTTAAGGCTGTGTGGGACCCGAGCTTGGAAATGCCGACTGGCTGAGGTAGCGCAACCCCCCCCCCCCCCCCCCCCCCCCCCCCCCCCCCCCACGCCCCCCGGTTTTTCCCCCCCCCCCCCCCCCCCCGTGGGGCTTTGTTGGCTGCGGACTGTGTCTGTGTGTGTTGTGCATACAGAGACCTTCAGGGGTCACCTCTAATCATTCGGCCTGCATCGTGACTTCAGAGTTCGACATGCTAACTGTAAAGTGTACTGCTTACAAACATGTCCAGCAAAATTGTTTTCAAAAATGATTCTTTCCCTCTGCAGTGAATCGCTATTATTAATGGTCAGGACTACGTTTTCTTAATGGACAGCATTCTTTTTTTTCTGTATGCTGTAGTTTTAAAAAAGACTACATGGGAACAGCAGAAGATCACATGGCGTCACACTGGCACCTCTGGGCCACATTTTACATGCGTTTTCCAAACTTCGGTAACATGACAAGTGTCCTTTAGTATGCATCATTTACTAAATGGCGTCATCTAATATTGTACATATAATGTACTTTGTTTTATGTAGTGTTATCTATTAAACAGTAAATATCATTTTGTACAAAATTGTCCTTTGTACAGAATAAAACAATGGCAGAACTTCAAACAGTGGCTGTTACACTTTTGAACGAAACAAAGAACAGGCTGTTGCATACTGCTTAAAATGTAAATTGTCGTGGTGATTGGGTATTGTTTTAGAATCCATAATTGTATTTGCTAAGCTGTAACAGATGTGGAATAAGTACCACAATTTATCTTTTGCATCTAGCATTTTATTCTAAATATGTTAAAATTCACTCCATTTTCCAAGATGTATATTTCACGAGATCCACTAAAATATGAGATTTAGTGTTATACAAGGATAGGAGCAATCAGTCCAAGACTAATTTCTGTTCAAACTCAACTCTAAATCGCATTTCCAGTTACATTATAAATGATATCTTAAGGCTCACAAGATTCCGCTATGGTTATCTTCATTCTTACCATCACAGTGAATGAAATTCAAGGATATTTCAGCAAAGAAATACACTCACCTAAAGGATTATTAGGAACACCTGTTCAATTTCTCATTAATCCAATTATCTAATCAACCAATCACATGGCAGTTGCTTCAATGCATTTAGGGGTGTGGTCCTGGTCAAGACAATCTCCT
>JAODKM010000042.1:10175311-10222088 GCA_026780845.1 Petrocephalus sullivani
CCCCCTTTTTCACTTGCCCCCCCCCCCCCCCCCCCCCCCCTTGGACTTATTCCTATAAAGCATTGCTAAAGTATCGTTACCTTAGAAAAGAAACACACGTGTGATGACTTTCAGCTGAGAAGAAACACAGAAGCAGGGAAGCTTTGAGCTTTGCGTAACTAGGTCAGTGTATAAGTGCCATCTGGACACATTTAGTTTGCAGAAATACAAAGCCGTGCCTCTGTCTTCTCTTCTACAAATACAGACAAGAGTTAAACCAAAGGAAAAGGAAGCAAGAATTGAAGATTTTTCTTTAATTGCCACTAGCAATTCGACTGAGAATAATGGATTTTGACAGTAGATTAATAAATAATATTTGTTTGTGTCTTTTCCTGGGCAGTATCGCAATACCTTTTATTAAATTGTGCATATCATTGCAAACTGTGGAGCCCTATTGTTCCCTGGAGTCAGGACCCTGACTGGATAAGAGGCAGTAGAAAATGGCCAGATAGATACTTCTGCACATAAAACTGCTAATTTTTCCTGCATGGAAATGCGTAAATATTATATATGTCATAAATGAAACAATGTCTATGATATCTTATGTTCTGACTTGCATAATGCAATCACTTTGGAGATGTTGTGTTAGTTAATGCCGGGTAATGAATTCTGTGCTCCTGTGAAAAGCTTTTTCTATAAATATAAAAGGAGAGGATGTAAAATGTAGCTTGTGGGAAGCAGTGAGCCTCGAAATTACTTTAATTTTATTCACTATACAAACTCAGCACTGTAGCAGCAGTGTGATAAAAATACATAAGCTGATGTATTTCACACCATGTGGTGTGCCTTAGCAAGGCAGTACATTTCTGTTATTGTGTGTGTGTTACAGAAAGTCATTGTGCTGTAAGTCTAAAGCCCAAAGGCATGTAGCATGGTGTGGTACTGCAGTGGATGTTCGATTTTTTGCCTCCACCCCTGTATGTGTGGGGTTTTCCCTGTGTTTTTTTTCCAAATTGGGTGCATCTAAACTCACCCACATACTTGCACATTGTGTACTGAATTTCCCCAAAAGCTACTTGACCATTATTGCAGTGTGTATTATATATGCATGAGAACAATATGCACAAACTCAATCATACCATGGCTGCCATCTGACATGTTACTCGTCCCGAATATTTTCCAGTGATGTAGTTTGACCCCTGTGAGAATTAAGAACTGCAATTTTTTTTTTATTTGTGCAGAGATGGCACTTCCTCCACCATCTTCACAAAAATTTCTGACCTTCTTTGCTCCTCCAGTGGCCTTGTAGGATTGCATAGTGTCTATCGGTTGTACACTTCGAATTTCATATAATGTAATATGTCATCCGGGCACCTTCTCCCTACTGTCTCATCCATACTAAGGATTCAGACATACTGCTTACTTTGCATACTATGTTTTACCTACTACATAGCAGACAAGTATGCTATTTCGGATGCACCCAAACTACAAAAAGTTAACTGGAGTCTCTGTATTGCCTATAGTGTGTATGTATATGTCCTTTGATTGATCAGCATCGCATACAAGCTGTCCCTTGCCATGTGTCCTGTGTTTCCAAGGAGTGGTTTCAGGATCTCCAAGGTCCCAAGTGGGTATAAAAAAATAAATGGGAAAGTGTGAAATGTGTGATTGATTACATGTAAGGAATATTACTGTGCTGCAGCATCAGTTTATTTACTAATAACAAATTGATATAAGCTGGAAATGTACATATTTCAATTCAGACCGTAAACCTTGTATAGACCATAATGATCTCAGACTTCCTGGAATGTACAGTGCAGTAGCTAGCATAGTTTGTAGGAAGAGCTATAATGGTCACAAGAGACAATGACTCTGAGTGCTATTCCGGTGTTGGCTCAATACCACCTCCTCCCAGAGCCAGCTAACTGATCAGCTAACTCACCCATCCTCCTCAGCACACATATACTGTACTCTACAACACTGCCATGAGGTCAGTTAATCACTTTAAAAAATGGAAACCACAACACTCCGGACCGGAGGTAGAGCAGAATAATTTATGAATGAGGAGATGTGAAACTTTTGCATACTGAGTGCAACGAGAAGGCAGCTGTGATTCGGGCAGGAAGACTTTACTGCTGCAAGTGGTGCTTTTATTTCTCAAGAGGAACACTGTTTTTTGCTCAGTGAAGTATCTTTATTGCTGCAGTGGGTGGAGGTTAAAAGTAAAGTACCTGAAATCTTCTTGTGATCTCGTCTCTAGATATATGGCACGAAGGCCCTGCAGAGGTCTTTTTTTTAGATCCGGTTCTGGTTCCCGCAAGATGTTACACGGACATCTCTCTCGATAAAAACCAAACAAGTGCAAGTATTAATCTGGTTTTCGTCGAGGAGGAACAAAACTAGGACTGAGCTTCAGTTTTGGCTTTTCTGATGCGTTACTAATGGATCACATTGCATGACAAAATGTTTGATACTGTTGCATTGATTAGAACTGAGGTTTGTAATTTATTTATTTTATTTTTGGTGGTTCAGTTATTGTATGTGCAGTGGATCAAAAGGCATTGAAGATTTTAGACCAGCTGTAAGCTAAAATCCATTTCTGGCCGGGCTCATTTCTGCACACAGATGTACGTTGCCATTTGCGACATGTGATGTGGTCAACTCACTTTTGACATCTGACGATTATGTTTATGCGCATCTATTTTTATGCTCGCGAGCGCCTGCGCGCCCCAGGGGCATGCGTGCAGCGGAGCGAGGGTCCGGCGTGGGCGCGAGCTGCCGTTTCTCCTCCATCGCCCCAGCTGCGAATCGTCTGTCTTCTAAGCCCACCCCCCGCCCCAGCTCGCTGTGTTAATGCTCTTTGTGGTAGCCGAAATCGTCCCCCACCCCATATACAGCCCTACTTCTCACTTCCGCAGCCGGCAGGCGGCTGACCTCATGACCCCGTCCCTTGCAGATGGTGGGGGTTGAATAAAAGAGCCCCCCCCACCCCCACAATACCACCTTCCCATCCTCTGATTCAGCCTCTTTGCCAGAGGAAACTAGACTGATCCCCATAGATGATTTTTAAATTCATATTTCCTTGCCTTTTAAACGTCAGCCAGCTCTGACTTCTGACTGTTTTGTGTGTGTTTTGGATGGCAAGACGCCCCACCACCCCCTACATTTTTACACTAGGCACAGTGAAGGTACATTGAGTTTAAGAAAGGGACAATCACAATGTCACCTGGAGAAGTGGTGAGAATAGCTTATGGGTCAGGTTGCAGCTTTCAGTGTGTCTTTCATGGTATTTGGAGTCTACTTACTAACTCACCCTGCATTCTGAAACCTGTTCCAAAGATGAATGACGTTTTTAATCCCATCAAAATGGTCCACCAGACCTATCTTCTTTCCCAGCATCTCCTTCCCATTCGTCCCACACATCATTTGCCCAATTTTTGTATGTGCCCCATGACTCCTGGTCCACATGAAGGGTTTCAGAATATGTCATCATCCCCCCCGTTGCACATCCGGCCCCTGGGATGGGCCACACTGGTGGGAGCGCTGGCTTGCCGGTGAGATATGTTCCAACAGTCAATTGTTTCTGTGGCAAGCAAGTAGGGTTGCCGGCGAGTAGGGTTGCCAGTGCCTTCGCTGCTGGCACATCATCCTTTTCACACGTTGACCTCGTTCTGATGTGGGCATCTCCAAGCCGCGTGAGGGATGCGGATGTGTAGTTCACGAAATATCAGCTTCAGCAACATCGCAATCCGGGTTGACAAGGAGTGGGCTCACTACATAGAATGCAAGCCGTGTCTCTTTAAAGCTACGGCACCATTTTAAAAAAGCATAACAGAAACGCAGATGGCGCCGTCTATATTTAGGTTTCTGGAGTACATCAGGCACTGGTCTCCCTGCAGTTGGACAGAGCGCTATTTATTTTAACGATTCAGGCACGGTTTCGGCCAGCCTACTGATGAGTCTAGCAATGGCTCCCTAGCCTGGAGGGGGGAGGGGGTGGGCGGGGGTCTCCAGGCAGAAGGATGCTGGTTTCTCAATGGTTGCAAAGTTCTGCCTAGTCCAAGTCCAAACTGCCCTGCTGTCTGTAGGACCTTGTGGGGCAGGTACGGGCTCATTAGCTTCTGAAAACGAGATATAGCCTGTTAGACTCTCACCAGGTCATCGTTTGCTGTTGATCTGGTTCAATTCATCCTTGCAGGGGCCTGCTTAAGCATGCTGGCTTTTAATAAAATACAACACAAAAAAAATTTAATACATGTAATACATAAATGAAGTCGTTGAATGCTTTTATTAAATGATGCAATAACCATACATAACAGATACATTTACTGATGTGGCAAGAACTTTACATGTCTCTCCTTGGCCTTGGAATACAGATGGGATTGTGATTATGCTGTCCAAGGTCACTTAATGATGCAGGGAGTCCATTCGCGCCTTTGGAACATTATTTCTATATATGGTATCTTAACCATTGCCTCTTATACAACAAACTCTGTATTCATCTTATTATTTTTCTACATATGAGCAAGCTTTTCCAAAGTTGAACTTGGCATCCACCTGAAGGACATTCCAAAAGCATTTAAAGGATATGTTTATCTAAAAAATCCACAAAAAAAATCCAAAAATCGACTGACCCACACAGGATCAGATTTAAAGACGTTTTTTGCTTCGTCAACTTAGTGTTGACTGACCATCATGCCATGACACACGGAGGAGTTTTAGATAATGACAACATTTAGGTGAGCGAGTCATACTGACTTTGCCGGTTCTCCTGTTTGGCCTGCAGACATGAAGTTCCTGTCTGAACACTGAACGTTTATAAGCTTTCAAAAGGACTTTGTGGACCATAAATGCAGGTTAACTAGTGAAAGGAAATCTCTGTGAAACGAGCTCTGTCGAATTTGTGGAACAAGTAGTAGTTTCCCTACTTATAGGTGAGATGTGTGCTGCGTTCACGAAGGTACACTGAAAACCATTCCTAAGGCCCACAAAGAAAAGAATTAATCAATAAATAAATAAAAGTAACTGAGCCTAGGATAAGCCCCAAGCACTCTCCATCACTCTGACTGGGACAAGTGGTCAGATGGATTGATGGATGGGTGGATGGATGGATGGATGCATGGAGTATTAGTTTGGATGAGTGGCACATGAGATTGGACTGTAACAGAACACAACTGTCAGGGAGATGGACAGTTTAGCTCCTATGCTTTGACTTTCCAAAGCTTTTATCCAACTGATATGTTGACGTTGCTTGGACTTGTTTATACCTGATCGGCTGTAGAAGCCCAAATATCCCTGTCATCAATGCTTAGAAATACATAGAAAAGTGACTAATTGTCATTGTTGACACACCACAGCGCACAGTGCACACCAACGAAATGTATCCTCTGCGTTTAACCCATATGTGACACAGAGGCTATTATTTGGCACCCAGGGAGCAGTGCATTGGGAGCGGCTTTCGATCAAAAGCATTCAATAACTATTATTTATCTGCACATTGTAGCCTCATACCTTTTGAGTATTGGCTTGAATCCCATCCCCCGTCACTGTGTGTGCTGTGCTTGGATGTTTTCTCCATATTCATGCGGGTTTCCTCCCTCAAACCAAAAACGTACAGTTAGGTGAACTGGAGTAACTTTGTTGTCCATGGCACTTTTCAATGGACTGGTATCCTGTCCAAGATAGCTCCTTCCATGTGCCCTGTATTCTGCATAAACAGTATAGATGTGCATGTGCCTTTAAAGTGGCCACCATTTTGGTTATATCTGTCGATGGTTTCGAGAGGTCATGTGGGGCGCTTTGGTTTATTGACCTTTTGTTTGAGTCATTCATACGGCAACTGCCAAAAGCACTTCCTGTCTTTTCTGCAGAGTGTTATCGTATTTCTCATGCATGCCAAAAACATCTATGTTCTGCTTCACTCGATAGAAATTGTGGGACCAGTTGTCTAGGGAGATGACTTTGTAGAGGATACAGTCTGCATCTGCCCGTCTTCAAATTACATTCAGATTAGAAAATTTAGCGCTTAATATGTTTTGTTTTACACAGTTGTTTGTGTGTTGATATTTTTCTCCGCACCTTATTTCCCTGCAGCCCTCATTGTGTCAGTTTTTTTTTTTCTTTTGGAAACAAGAGTGCTCCTCTCTTAGGAGACTGTGGGTAACTTGAAAGTAGCAGTGTAATATACAAACCAATGATGATGTCAGCTTGTTATTGACGTTCCAAGTCTGAATGACTGAGCAAAGGATAGGGGGTGGGGTGGAATCAATCTATTGCAGGCAGTGCCCAGCCAGGCAAAAATGAGCTTACGCGCCATTGTGGGGGATGGGTGGGATCCTGCAGTGACTAGTATCTGCAGATGTAATCTTTTTTATAGGCTACGCAGCTCTACAGTATTTTATAATATGTTTCCCTAGCCTCTTTGGTGAGCATAACACAATTACAGCAGCTACACAGCAAAGGCTACCATTAGTGACAGAAGTGGAACTTTTATGGTTATATAATTGGGGTGTGGGCTGATGGCAAATTTCAGCCACTTAGAGGCCTCTAGATTATCAACACGATAAATCAAGATGGATTTTGGCAACGTGGGGCAGGGGGGTAGCATAAAAAGAATTATATTCTACTTTACGTAGCATGCCTTACAGGAAATGCCTTCTGTTAGCTGCCAAGAGCACAGCCTGACTCAGACAGCATAACGGACAGCTGGGGGTATGGAGTGGGGGCGGGGAGATCTTCCTCGAAGCACACTGGTGGTTGTCATTAAAGTCAGCACATGGTGGAAGGTTCCAGGGCAAGAGCAGCATAGTCAGACCTACAGCCCCTCCCCCCCAAACACGTACCCCAGACACACCAGTCAGAGCTACAAATTGTGTTTATCTCTCCATCGAGCGATTTTAAACATGGGGGGAGCAGTGATGGTAGGAATAGGAGGGGCTTCGTTTATTAGGCTGCCGGCGGCACTGCACCAACACGCGGCACACTTTCCGTGGGGCCACTCTTCTCCAGCTCCATCTCACCAGTTAGCACCTCAGCTTACATGAGCAGCCCACACTTGCAGTGCGACGGCATTTTACTACTCGTCCAACTGATATGTTTTAGCCTGGTTACACGGCTACACAGCTGCTGTAACGTCCACTGTCAGTCACAATACATATATACAGAATATTATACCGAATAATACATGTACAGCTATACTTTTTTAATAAATAAAACGAATGAATAAATAAATAAATCAAACCTTACATGCATTATTCTGTGCGTATATTATATATATATATACATATATATACACACACATCTTCACATGCACACACACAGACACACATACATATATATATAAACACACACACATAGATATATTTATATATGTGTGTGTGTGTTTAAATATATGTACATGCACACATATATGTGTAACTGTAGTTTTCCCATTTTCCCATTCTGTCCTGTATTTGAAGAATTTAAACATATTGACATATTGAAACATATTTAAACAGACATTGTAGGATTATATTACTTTTACTTTTCTGTTTCGTATTTATGTTGCACTTATTAATGCAGGGCTGTCACGACCATAATTCTGTAGTGTTACACAATGACGGTGAAGTGCTTGAATATTGAATCTTGTCTTTAGTTAGTTTAGTGTTGGAAAAAGACAGGAATGAAGGATATGTGTTCCTCGCAATGACTGTTGCCAGCGACGCGTAGAAGAACGAGTATAACGAGGTACAGGTCGCACTTATTCTCATCCTGTGCTAATGCTGTTCTTGGGTATGACACATACACAGGGTGTGAGGCATTGTTTCCAGAACTAGTGCTACTCCGAGACCGCGGCTACTGTGCTTATATGCAGAACACATTCCCCGGTTTTGTTGGCTTGTTCATTATTTGTAGTGTTTAAAAAATCAATTGAAAGAATGAAGTAGAAGAAAAAATAAAATCATTGATGTCCCCCAAGGCGGGGACCTGAAGCCAGTGCTGTATTACTAATGCTGATTAAATGGGCTGATGGGTGTGGTTAGGGAGTGTTAGGAGAAAATCAGCATTTCCATGAATTTGCAAGGTTAAGTCATTGTGCCTAAGAATGGAATAAAGTTGTTTTTTAATCAACTGTCATTCACATGACTTGACCTCCAATGAACCTACAGCATTTTACAAGTTGCATGTTTACAGATGCCTAACTTTAGAACAAAGAACTGCAATCTGTCTAGATGACTGATTGTACTACATTTGGTAGACCTTAGAAAGCAACTGGGGGGGGGGGGTCGGAGCCGGGGGGGCATAAGGTAATACTAAGAGTCAGCCTTCATATGATGTGTCTTGGGCATCCAGTTTCCATTTGTGTTTAGAGGAATGACTGAGGTGAGGGTGAGAAACTGTCCTTTATTGGCGTACACAGGGGATGTGTCACCTGGCCGCGCGAAGAAGCTACCACGCAATGGAATTTACAGGGTTTGTGAGTGATGGCCACAAAACACCTGCAGTTTGTTTTGGCTTCCACCTAAGGTCCTTTTACTGTAACAATAGGCGCTTTCACGACAAAGTTCCGGAACCTGGTCCCGGTACACAAGTCCCTGTGCTGTCACGACCAGGGACTTTTGTAGCTCCTGGCCGCTTTCACGTGATTTCAGAATTTCAGAAACTACACTGCCATGCCAAAACAATGCAGGATAAATCAATCGTTTTGCTAGTTATTGGGGGATAGATTGGGATTGCGATATTAGACAAAAGTATATAGGTTGGAGATCTAATATTACGATGCAGAAATATGGAGATGCGAGCAAAACGTATTAATTGATGCATTGAACGTAACTGGGATATAAAAATAATCCAATCTGCAAACTTTTGCTCTGTCACATCTCTTTTTATGCACTTCTGAGTAAGATCCAAGTTTGCGCTGGTGCTTGTGGTCAACCAGTCAACGAACTATAGCAGTAAGCGCCAACCAACCAAGCTGTTACTGTAAGTGCCTCCCCAGTTTATGTTGGAACAAAAAGTACCTAGTCTGGGGGAGGTACTAAAAAAGGGTTCTAGAACTGCCTTTGAGAAACTACAATCGGGCTGAGTTCTGTGGTGTGAGCACGACAAGTCCCTGGTTCTGGAATAGTTTCTGGTTCCAGCATAAACTTCAGGTGGTGTGAAAGCACCCTTTAAGCTTCTGTACTGTTCCTTTGGCAATTTTGTTCCAGTGAAAGGGACTTGTGTGAGTCTTTGGAGAGCGATCACATCTGCAAGACACACACAACGGTGAACTGTTTCACAACCAGACCTCCCAAAGCTTCATGTCATCTTTTCATAGTTGGTAAGATCCTTAAAGGGCTTCATTTTTACAATACACTAAAATTGTACCAAGAGCAAACAGTCTCACTGAGACGTATATACATATACATATACATCAGGCGTGAGGAACCTGTTCCATGGAGGGCCGGTGTGGGTGCAGGTTTTTGGGATGACCTCTCAGTCAGCCAATAACATTGGGTCCTCAGGACTGGAATTGAGGACCAGTGTTTTATTATTGGCTGATTGAGAAGTCATCTCCAAAATCCGCACCCACACCGGTCCTCCATAGAACAGGTTCCCCACCCCTGATATACATGCGGTACAGATGTCCAGTAAAAATAATCTTACATGTTATTATAGTATGAGCTACTTATACATTTACCCACCCAGAAAAAAATGCATTTGTAGTATCCTGCTTCAACATAATACACTACTGATGGGTGTAGATAACATATATTTAAAAAGAACACATCTTTCAGCTGGTATGGTCATGGTTGAGGCCATTATGCACCAGCTTTATTCCATCTGATGTTAACTGTAGAGTCACTCCCATATCCTTGGGGGTATCAGTGATTTAGGCCTCATTAATCCACAGCCCCGCACCTCCCCCTACAGACACACACACACACACACACGGACATGTTGACAGGGTGTGTTTTTGCCCCCCTCGCCTGCTAAGAGTCAGGCTGGCACAATATATGTAGATTTCTGCTGATCCCCTGGCTCTTTTTAAACAGATCCATGCTGAAAAAGAGGCTCAAAGGAAAACATTTTTTTCCCTCTCCGTAAAAATAGACACAAACCTGAAGGGTGTTTTTTTTAAGGTGTGCATACAGGAAAGTCTTACCCAAAAAGAGCTGTCAGTGCCATTGGGGATATGGGAGTGGACCTTGAAAGGGATGTCCTTTTTGTCCTTTTTCTGCTCCCCCCTGACTTCTGAGGAGCCGCTGTGCAGCCAGCACACCAAGCTCCTGCCACTCTCCCCGTTTTTATCTCCAAAGATCCCGTCGCCTCACATCACCCTAGCCCTGCACCTTCAAAGATGCTCCCTTCTCCAGTGTCTCAGTATTTCTGTTCCTCTCGCTTCTTCTTTGTGTTTTTCCTTTTTTTCTTTTTTGGAAAACACTGTGATATCTATTTGTATCCCAGGTGTGGAGGTATATGGGCTTCCATATCCCTGCGTCTCCAGAATTTTCCATTTGGCCAAACACATTACTTGCTCTTTCGACATACAAATCCACAACAATTTTTGACAAGGGTTGCGACAATAATAACGACACTTTTAAGTCATTTTCCTCTTCTATATTACAGAACTAACATTTTAATGTGAAAGCAATTTTTATGTCAAAGACAATTTAGCCATGTGGGCAATTATGAGGCCCCAAGTAGTTTGTGACAGCATGAGTCACTGTTTTAATTGCTTTGCCTTACCTGCAGTTCTTTACAATTCTTTACATAATGTTTATGGAACAACTTAGTAGTTATCTTCTCATTTGGTACCCTGTCAGGGATATGGAAATTTTCGAAACAATGTGCATTGAAAATGATTTTGATTGTTGAATCTCTCCAAATAGGTAGACACACAATAACAAAAAATGTAACACACAAAAATAGTACAAATACATCTTGTTATATTATAAAGGAAGTGAAACATTTCTGTGATAACTGGAAAATATTTTCCGCATTCATCTTATAACTGGTTATCCTGGCCAGGGTCACTGAAGGGATTTATACCAGTAAACACAATGGTTCTTAGATGTTTTGACTCATCACCCTGAAATAACAATGCAGATGCATGCATAACATTGTGTGCGTATCGTACGTGTATGGGGTAAGTATAGAGTATATCAGCACAAAAACAACACCCACAGGAAAACAGAAAATTCACAATAAATCAATGAATTAAAATACTCAATTTAAACAACCAACCAACCCAAATAAATAAATAAATAAATAAATAAATAACATAAAAAAAAATTCCACTACGCCCCGCAGAAATTTCGCACTAGCCGTGAGACATGGCGTTTTGGTGCCTATATGCAGTCGCGCCGTCGCAAAGATAAATATGCGGTGTGAGCGATAACGAAAGCGGCGGACTGGTTAACGCGTGCGCCCGTACAGTGCGCGCGGGAGCGGCGCGCGGACGCCTGCCCCATTTCCGCCTGGCGAGTCACCGCTCCCGTGTTTGAGTGTCTGAAGCCGTTGGCTGCTCCTGAACCGTTTGGCTCTTTCTCTACTTGCTAACAGCCTTACAATGTTCCTCAATTTATCCTCTATGTCTATTTTGTAGCCCTTTTTAAATTATTATTACATTTTTTTTGGAGGAAAGCTACGAATTATCCCTGAACTACGCCGCGCTTATCTGGGAATTTAACTACCGGACCAGCGCCATCAACTGGGTTTATAACGCGTTATTCGCTTTCATGTTTAAAAGATAGTTGAGGAGGAAATTCCACACGAGCGACAGCACGGAAGACACCCCTGCTGTGGCCGGGATCTGAAAGTAAGGGCTCTGCGTTTTCTATTTCATTATTATTCTTTTCCCTCGTGGGCTGGGGGGTCGGGTATTAAAAGGACACGCATTATAGTGTATTGGAGGCATGTTTACTGTGTGATTAGAGTGGATGTAGCTCGCTGTTGACAGGGATGTGAGGAGAATAACGTTACAGTATAAGTGATAGTGGTGACTGGAGTGGGGGATGGGCCGCCTGAGTGTGTGTGTGTGTGCGCGCGCGCGGGCGCGCGTGTGTGTGTGTGTGCGCGCGCGCGCTTCTGTATCTTATCCCTATGCAGTGATCTCGACTTGATCATAACGTTTCATGCAGTTGACCAGCCATCTAATTGCCCCCCCCCCCCCCGCAAACTAATGTGTTTTATATAAGGCATGGGTTATGTTGTATAAACAACATTAACACCACCTGCAGTGGCAGCATCATCAACACCACCGACAATAACAATAACAAAAGTGGCCGGTTAGCTGGTAAAACTGCATGTGTCAGGCTGTAAGATAATGTGGCCGAAGCAGGCACGGGCCAGTGTTTTCTTGGAGACAGCCGTCACTGGATGACTGGGTCATGTTGTAAGATGAGATTTAAGCCACCCAGTGCTATGGACTAGCCTGAAAGTCCACTTCACGTGCTTTCCCTCCAATTTTGGTGCCATCGAAGGGGCTAATTTTACAGAAACATCTGACTGTGGCATATAACAGCGCTATGCCTGTGCTTCAGCTCAGAGTGTGGGGGAGGGGATGCCACAGTCAAAGCCAAGGTATTTTACACTCATTGACAGTGACATTGGGACAGCATGCCTGATTGTCATGTTTTTCTTGAAATGAATTTGAG
Organism: Petrocephalus sullivani; assembly: GCA_026780845.1. Lineage (NCBI taxonomy): Eukaryota > Metazoa > Chordata > Actinopteri > Osteoglossiformes > Mormyridae > Petrocephalus > Petrocephalus sullivani. Next base: position 10,187,911 of record JAODKM010000042.1, read on the forward strand.
TGACTTATGCAGCTTGAATAGGTCTTTCACTTGTGTTAAATAGACATTTCTGTACATTTATGCTACTTCACATAACTGAAATTGAAATTCTTGTAATGCCTAAAGAAATTCAAAACTTACAGTGCTTTCCATTGTTCATTCCATAGTGAAGTGTTAGTTTGCCACCCCACCACTACCACCACCACCACCACCACCACCATAACTGCTCTGTTAAAGACACAAGGATTATTAATAGCATACATTTGATGAATTGGTTTCCAGTAGTACAAGGGGTGCCAATGTGTGCTTTTGAGACTTATGAACAAATCTGCAATACAGAACTGATATTTTGTCACCTGCAGGGCCACAACAACAACCATTATTGCTATTATATTTGGCACAATTTTATTGTTTTGGTGTAAGATTTGTCCACATTTTTGTAGGTGAGCTTTTATTTTAGCTTTAAGAGTGCAGTGTTTTTTTTAATGGCCTTTTAATTGCTTGGTGATATAATTGAACTGACTCATTTGCTAACGTGGTTGTGTTCAGTATGCCCCAGGTAGAGAAAGGTATCTCGATTGTGAATTATTGATCTCTGCCTTCTACACTTTCTCCAATTACAGCAGGCACAGTTATGTAATTCTGCTTCTAGACGGTGTATGCAGGAGTGGGGGAAGGGAAGGCACAGTGAGTGCTGTGACTGTTTGTGCTAAATCGGGAGGGGTTTTACAGGCATTCATTTGGTTGTTTCAGTACTTATTTTTAGTCTGCTGCACCTCTTGTTTGGCACCGTGTGGCTATAGTCTCCATAGTTGCTTTCTAGACGTTATAAAAGTATAAAGGGTCATAAAATATTTACCCCCCGGATGTCGTCACATGCCACGCAGTGAATAAAGCAAATCGACACCAAAGGTGGATTACGAGTCACATTAGCTTGTCGGATATCTAGGGTGAGCTTATTAACAGGTTGTAACGCACTGAAAACATTAGGAAGCCAAACATTCTTTAATCGTAATTGTATGCTTGAGAAACCCAAAATGTTTTATCAAGGATACTAAGGAACTCTTCTGGAATTATTTTTGAAAAGATCATTTGATGTCTGCATAAAGATCTTAACAGTGATTCCTGATTTGCTACTTGTCCTGTGCAGATTAGCTGTTGAAGTTGTATGTTAATCATTGCCATGTAATTTACTATTTACAAAATCATCTCAATTAAATTCTTGTCATTTTTGTGTATATTGTATATGAAACAGTTGAAATATAAATTTGTAAAATGTCAGTCCAATTTATCAGTGGTAAAACCTGAACTATGTTGAGACATATTTCAGAAGGATAAACAAGCTGTCATTCCAAGGTCTTGAGAGACTCGGATTCTCCCATTAGGGTTGACCCTATGAAACATTGCAAGCTTGTTGCATAATGCAAATGTGTTGAATGCTGGTTTATCTTGATCTTCCTTTATGTTAGTCAGGTGTCCTTGGCAGACACGGTGATACAATATGATGTTTTTTCAATGGGTTTTGGAAATGGTAGTATGGGGACGTGTTGAGTAAGAGCCAGGCACTTTTGGGTGTGTCATCTCTTAAAGGCACTTCTTCTTCAGTTTTCCGCGGAAAATAGCAAAAGCTAATGCTAAGCCATATTATTTTGCTTAATTAAAAAATATGTGATTATTATGATAAGCAAAATTAATTACTATTTTCATCTAATTTATGTTGATCATCAACTGAATGGGGAAAAACATTTCATTGTTTGTATTTTTTCATTAAATATCAAGAACCTTATTATGTCAAACAAGTAAAAATAATGTCTTGTTGAGAATTTTTGAAGAGTATTAACCATCAGTGTTAAAGTAGGTCAGTTGCAGAAAATTTCTGAAAGTCTTAGGGACATGATTTACACTGGGCCAAAGATATTTGGAGTAGGAAGAGTGTGTTTGACTTTGACTGGAAAGTCATGTGTGAGGTTTGCCATTGATTCTTCAGAAATTTGAAAGTTGATATACCAGTGTTGAAAGTAACTTTCAGGTTCACCAGATGGCTGCCTTGTATCTTCATAAATGGTGAAATGTGAAATTCAATTTGCAACTGTTATTTGTGCCTTCTTACATTAAAATATGTTTCTAGCTATTTGGTTGACTAAGTCAATTTTCTTCTAGTGTACTATAGGCTCAGCAGCTATAAATCATTGAGCTAAATCATTGGATTTAATGGAATATTTTTATGTTAGGGCTTATTAGCCATCATCTCATGATTAGAAAGGGTCTAGTCCTCTCATGCCCTTGTAATATAGTTGCATGTGCAACTGCATGCATTACTGATGAGTGATAATTTTATGTACTTTGACTGGCTGATGAATTTGAAGTGATTTAAAACTAAAGTGATTGTACACAAGGGACAGTCATATCCACTGATATTAAATGGAAACATATGCGGGCTCCAGTACATTTGGTTAAAAGTACTGATTATTGGGATCATTGTTGGGCATTAGTTTTAGCATCAAACTTATAATTTTAAATAATGCTTTCTTTAAAACAAGGGTGAGTAAGATGCACTTATCTGCCATTAAATCTGCTTGCTAGTCTAGTTTGAGCATTAGCTAGCTGCAGGAGGAGGAAAACAGTTTCGTGAAAAAGTAATGGTATTTATGTGCGTGTACAACACTTTTATGGGAGGAGTGAACATTTCCTGTACCTTGATAAATTAGAATATATATATGTTCTTTATCTCTATATAGCTTCTGGAACCCGTAATTGATACATTATTTAAAACATAGTAGCTTTGATACTCAATGTAAGTTGTTTTTAACTGGTGTTTGGTGACAACGAAGATCCAGACTATGTTGTTGTTTTTGTTTATAGAATGTCTCTCTTGCTCTTTATTTAAAAAAAATCTTTCCTGTGAGAGTGTTTTAAAGCTAATTTTTGGTTGTATTATAACAGTGAAGTGGCACGTATCGTATCTTCAGACTTTAGATGGCCTAAGTGATTGACCAGAGGCCAGTTTCTGGTATTATTCATTTTGGCAGTAAAACATCCTTACGGGTCAATCCATCTTTGGATGCTCTCAGAATTCATGATGGATCAAAGTTAAGGAACTTCTCAATTAGTACATGTACTGAGCTTGGTTTTGTAAAAGACCTTTGCATCCTATTTGGAGGCTGGATTTTGTTCAGATGTTTTTTCCAGGCACAAACAATAAGGGGAAATTACCAGCTAGTTTCAGAGAGCACACTCCTATTCAGTCTTGCCTGGCCTTGTTCTGGGAAATCCCTTTCTGTTTTTATTTGGGTTGGTTAAGGGTAGTCTTGGTATGTACTGTACACAGAGCCAGAGGGCTGAAATCGTCAAAAAAATGAGTTATAGGCAATTCTTCAGTAAAGTGAGTGATTTAACATCAAAGCTCTATCTTGTTTGAAAATTGACATTGAAGTTTAATAAGTAACTCTTCAGAAACAATTTCCAGGCTCTGTATGCCATATCTCAGTTCTGTCTTTTATGAGTAGGCTGGATATTAACAGTACTCCATTGATATGAATCACAGTGTTTATACATTTTGGTTGGGTGATTGTTTGGTGTACATGAAAGCCATTGAGAATTTTAAACAAAATTGTATGACCTTGTTTTTATATCTGTAGTTAACCTAAGATGTGAGTTATTTAAAAATTTTAACTTTTAAAAAAATATTTATTCAGAATTTATTGTTACACTTCAATACTCCCTGCTTGTCTTCTGGGCATATTTAATGTCCATAACTGTAACATTTCTCCATAAAATTTCTTACATTGTGTCATAGCTATTTATAACAAACAATTTTCTCTACTTGCCACTTAGATGAAGAAAGTGAACGTTGACCACACTGTGATGCAACAAGAATGCAACTCACCGTTCTAAATCTGGATTTTTTCTGGCTTTTACTGCTCTTTTTTTGAACATTTTTACCAAGTTATGTTCGGCCATCAACAGAGAATATTGGGTGACGGGGAAAAAAAGACTGGAACAGATTGCAAAAAAATGTTAAATTGCAGATAATTTAGATGGGAAACCCAATTTAGCAACTAGACATCTGAGGAAATGTCTTTCTTTAAGGAGGGGAAAAACAGGAATGCTTTGTGGTTTTCATAAATAGAGCAAGGCAGTGGGGGAGGGAAAGAAGGTAGGATATATAAATTGGCACAAACTGAGAATTTCATTAAGGCAGCCTATGTTGGGTTTGTGAGGAGTGAACCAAGATGTCCTCACATGACGAAGAGTGCAAAGCATGGAATCTGAAATTCACGAGTTCTAAATATGATGTGTTTTAATAGGAGAGCTTTATCACTTATTCGAATCACAAGTAGGGCCTTTATCAGGTAGCGATGAATACCAGGCCACTGAGGGAGGGATGGAGGGAACAACAGGCAATGTGATTCCTTACAAAGTATTACAAAGTCTTACACTTTTAATATGGGTATAACGTTCTACATCACCTCAGCTCATGAGTTTACCTCTAATATTCGCTAATGAAGAGAGCTGGCAAGAGCGTGGATTTTTCAAAAATTAATTCATTGCTCCTCTGGAAATTTGTGACTGTTTTGTAGTATGTTAGACATTACTTGGATTAGAATGTGTTGGGTTGAAATACTGTGAATATTCAACTGTAACTACTATTCATTTATCAATCACTTATTGATCTTTAGTTTTCCAGGCCTGCATGCTAGCCCTTTTAATTCTGCCCTTTTAATATAAAAGAAAAGGCCCAAGTGATTTACAAATATTCAAGTCTGATGATGCAGTGCAGTGACATTCCTCATTTTAAACTTCTTGTCATAGTTTCTGAAGTTTGCAATCAGCAGCTACACCAGCTAACTGTAGCATGTGCACTAGCTTGTGTTAATGGTCTTGTCAGTGGAAGTCACCCTTTAGTTTTCTGCTCTGTGTGTGTGTGTTTTTGCAGACAAAATTTAGGGGGTAGAGTTGAATTAGGAAAGCCACCAGCACTTGGCACTTTGCCTTTCTTCCTGTATGACAGTTTTAATAGCGTTTATGACAGCTCACATTACAGGGCTAGAATAAGTACCAGTTCTGCCTGACAATATGTAATCATGTTGGTAATGAACTCTGTCATACATCTGATAAAACAATTTAAAACACATGTCATTTCAGTCTAGCAAGGTAATTTCTGTGAAGCTGTTTGTTATTGTAATTAGCATTTAGCAGTTATTTTAGATTTTACCTCGCCCATTTCAGAAACCATTTAAATTTTAATGCCGATGGTACATATCCATTTCATTTTATCATTTCACTAATTGTTGTGTAATATTCGGTCACATTTGAATGCGTTAATATTTTGCTCAGACCTTTTCTCAAATATGAGATCCCCAATTCTGGGTGAGGGATTGTTTTGTTCCCTCTCACTTTGAGGATTGTACATTATATTGCCAAAAGCATTGGGACACCCCTCCAAATCAATTGTATTCAGGTGTTCCAATCACTTCCATGGCCACAGGTGCATAAATCAAGAACCTAGGCATGCAAACTGCTTCTACAAACATTTCTGAAAGAATGGTGATAAGGATGCCACCTGTGCTATAAATCCATTTGTGAAATTTCCTTGCTACTAAATATTCCACAGTCAACTTTTAGTGGTATTATAACAAAATGGAAGCAATTGGGAACAACAGCAACTCATCCATGTAGTGGTAAGCCATGTAACATCACAGAGCGAGGACAGTGCATGCTGAGGTGCACAGTGTGTGGAAGTTGTCAACTTTCTGCAGAGTCATTAATTACAGACCTCCAAATGTCATGTGGCCTTCAGATTAGCTCAAGAACGTGTGTAGAGAGCTTCATGGACTGGGTTTCCATGGCCGAGCAGCTGCATCAAAGCCTTACATCACCAAGTGCAATGCATAGCGTCAGATGCACTGGAGATGTGTCCTCTGGAGTGACGAATTCCGCTTCTCTGTCTGGCAGTCTGATGGACCAGTCTGAGTTTGGCAATTGCCAGTAGAATGGTACTTGCCTGACTGTATTGTGCCAAGTTTGGTGGGGGGAGGATTATGGTGTGGGGTTGTTTGTCAGATGTTGGGCTTGGCCCCTTAGTTCCAGTGAAAGGAGCTTTTAATGCTTTTTGGGGATGGCCCCTTCCTGTTCCAACATGACTGTGCACAGTGCACAAAGCAAGGTCTATAAAGACATGGATGAGCGAATTTGGTGTGGAGGAACTTGACTGGCCTGCACAGAGCCGTGACCTCAACCTGATAAAACACTTTTGGGATGAATTAGAGCAGAGACTGTGAGCCAGGCCTTCTCGTCCAGCACCAGTACCTGACCTCACAAATGAAGAATGGTCAAAATTCCCATAAACGCACTCCTAAACCTTGTGGAATGCCTTCCCAGAACAGCTGTTATGGCTGCAAAGGTTGGCCAACTCCATATTAAAGCCTATGTATTAAGAATAGGATGTCATTAAAGTTCATGTGTGTGTAAAGGCAGGCGTCCCAATACTTTTGCAATACAGTATATATGGCCAATAAGAAACTAAATGGTGTTCTCATCTGTGGCAGTCTATCTGCTGTTTGTTGCTCAAATGACTGTCTTTCACCTGCCATTTGCAGTGATTGGCTCCTTTTTATTTACAAGGGACTTGATTGCAGTGTTTAACTGAAAGAGGAGAATTGCGTCCTTCATTTTGGATGTACTATAGTCAAACTGTTGTAGGAAGCGCAAAGAATATTTATAATGTTCAAAGGTGAAAATGTGCTCCTTCAAAAAGTAGAATTAGTTTACATTTGTACTATTTGGATATATGTATGCTTATGTTGTTTTTTTGTTGCTGAGTTGGTCCAGGTTAATGAAAGTATGAGACCTGCTCTGTGATCATTAAAAGATTAATGAGTCATATGTAATGTTTGCACCATGAAAATGTATGTTAAGTAAACAGATGTTAATGATTTTTTATAATATTTAAACATCTAGGAAGTGAGCGTATTAGTAATATCCATATGGAGTTTATTCAAAAGAATAAAGCAAAATGAAAACAATGAGTCATGTATTATGAATGTATTCACTCAGTAGAATTTTAATATGAAAAATATATATCTGTAAAATCCTGTTTTTGGTGTTTTGGCATTTAATGGTTTTGAACTCCTTTTTTTAGATGAGTTAATTTCTCCAGGTGCATGCTTATGTCACGAAAAAAATGTCTGTAATTATTCACAGCATGACTCTCTGTGCCCTCTTGAAATGTTAAAATCACAAGTCCAGAATGTCCGTAGTTAAATACAGCTTAGTGGTGCTTGTGTTTAATTTGGCAAGCTCAGCTTCAAATGATGATTGCACATTCCATGGTAAATACTAAAGTATTGAAGAGTTAAAGAGAGTGAGGCTAATTTAGAAAGGTACAAGTCTATGTTTGCACACTTAACCTAAATAATTGATCACTTACAGATGAATAAGGCAGGTGACGGTTATAACAATTACATTGATCTGTAAAAAAAAATAAATACTTTTTCAAAATCTGGATGAAATTATAGTCCTCTGAGATGCCCGGCCCTTTCTAGGCAAATTCTGGCTATTCTGGTTGTAACCTAACCTATAATATCATATGCATCATAGATCAAAGATACCTGAATCAAGGCATATAGCTAATGTGTGCAAAAACCTAAACTTTATTATTATTTACACCATTGTTCACTGGTAAATCCAAGAGAATATGTTTGTCACACATTTATTTGGTGTAATCATGCATTCAGTTGTACTGCCAATAATATACAGATTTTTTTTTTATCTACCTGCCTCACCAATGGAGCAGCATTTTGTTCTAACATAGGATGTATTGGAAAATATTAGCATGCAAATTTCGAGGTACTCCTATAATATTTCACGTTGGATTTTAACAAAAATCTTTATAGTGGTATGTACCATTAATCATAATTAATATAGTCTACTTGATCTAATGAAGTTCTACTATTTGTCTTGTGTTTTAGTCTGAGATATAGAGAGGCTAACAATACCTTTGATTTTTGCTGACTTTGTTATTGCACTCTTGAATTGTACTCTTCCAAAATGTAATGTCTAATGGTAACATTTATGCTATGTAGCATGACGGGTAAGGTCAGATTTGTCATTCGTGGAGCGGCTATTTAAGCTTCTGTCAGTGTCATGGCTCATTTTTCTCTGCTGAAAGAGGAAGCTCTGGTTAGTTAATGGCCCAGGAAATTCAGGAATACATCTAGTGCTATATCTGTCGAATGTTTCTTTTTATGTCAACCTTAAACACTAACCAGAAAGAGTATCATGCTTCTACAAAGGAGTACCTGATAGATGCTTTTTGTTTAACATATCATAGTGGTGTGGGCCATAAAAGGACTGTTAAAGTACACTTTACAGTATATCGATAGTAGATCTTCTAAACAATAAATGATATGAGAAAGTTTATTAAGGTCTTGCTTAAACGGTTGTTTTTGCTGGGTCAGATATTTTTACCTGAATCCTGTTTGTTCTCTGCTGACGAAATGGTGTGTAACGCCTTAAGAAACTAGCTACTCTTGACATTAACTTTAGGTTTCACATGTGTTGTAATATGGGTTCAATGGGTAACAACCTATTAAATTATTTAAATGCTTTTACCTGTTTTATGGGTGCAGCATTCCTTTCCTTTTCAAATAATTGCTGTTTTGTTTTGCATGAATTGCTTAGTTCAAATCGCCTGTTGGAAGCTGTCCATTCAGATTAACCATCGATTGTCACCAATATGTGGCATCAACATGGGTGCCATGGCAGTGTGAGGTAGCTGTACCCCTTTTCTGTGAGCCAATTACATCTTCCTGCTTTCATGTCTATATTAGAGTCTGGTCTCTTATGGTCCCTGTTCACATTCTGTTTACTCCTGCACATCAATATAAATAAAATGACATGAAAAAAGTACATTGAATCAATCCTTGTAATGACTTATCAATGTAGGTAGGCGAATGCTTGCATAAAATTGTAATATATTGTAAAGATTATGAAATTAAATCATTCATAATTCATAATTCAATATACTGTTTTTATTTGAGATAGCATCTAAGGATTTTCTTGGCAAGCTTACATACAAACTAAAGAACCATTCATGTATAACACCCAACTGTTTATTATCCACTGACTAAGGTCTATAAATCACCCCTGGGGTGTTTGGAAGAAAAGCATTCTTTGAGGTCTTTAAGAGGTGTGGTTTTGTCTGCAGGTTGCCCACAAGCAATAGATTTACAAGAAAAAGCAAGAGACCATTTTTTCTTATTTTTTCTGATGGGCAGCAGGTTTGCTCTGTCACCTAGAGCTTTGCTGCTTCTTGGTTACCTAGCATGTGTAAAAAGCAATAAAATAATAATGCTCAGTAAACGTAAAAACCATTTAGGAGCATGTTCTGTCTAACACATCAGGGTCAACTTGCAAAATTTTTCAGAAACAATTTCTCGTTTTTCCTTTGTTAGTTATATAATCGATTTACTTGCCTTCTGAAAGTTGTTGTAATCCATCATTGCACTTCTCACACAAATTTATATTACCAAACCTGATTCGGACACATTGCCAATGATCCTTAAGAACTTTGCCATCTGGGTGAGTGAAATGTAGCCATTGGAAAGAAATTTCCCTGTTGCTCATTAGATGGATCACCATACATTTGATACTGGACTTAATGGGTGAAACGTCAGGCTATATGTTCTGCCTGCAAGTGAATGGGTTCTCCTCTTGTAACAGATCTAAGCCCATGTGTAACATGACAAGGCTATATAGGTACGGAGCAAGCCTCTTGGCTCCACCCCACCCCCCTTACAATATTCTGAAAATAAATCCTGTATTTGTTATTGAATATATTGTTTTCCTTGTCGATACATTTTAGGCACTCTTGCCTTATATAGCTATTAAGAAATTAGCTAGCAATTACAAATAGTTTTTAAAATTTAAAAATTAAGAAGCAGATCTAGGTTTTTATCTGCTTTGCTCCTGTTCCTTCCAGAATAGGCTTCAGACCCTACACCGGACACGTGGGCATAAGAAGTGGATGGATGGATGGATCCTGGGTATAATTAAGTTTTTTCTACCATTTCTCTCAGTACATTGTGCATACCTATCTGCCTGTCTTTTACCAGAATGGTGTGATGACAGTGGTTTGCTGAATGCACTGAGGTCCTTATACTGGAGAGGAAAATGCAATGGAGCTGTCGTATTCTGGAGTGTGGGTCTGGAAAAAGTGTCCCACCCCCTCACCCCTGACGGCACTAACTGATGCAATCCATAAACCCAACAGACACCTCACCCTGTCCCTTTCACTTCGTGCCATTTAGCTTCATTTGTGACTGACAGAGTGGGGCCTGGGGAGTTCGAGAAAAGACATTCGATCAGGAAATCGGGCATGCTGGATGCAGCACTTGAGACATTTATCAGAGTGAATACCCCAAGGTGGCTGCAGTGGAGTGAGACGCAGCTGCTGGGAAATGATTACAGGAGTGGAGAAATGGGGAATGGAGGGGAAAATTATTACTCAGCAAAATGAGCAGGCCAAATCATTTTTATTTGCTCTCAGACAAACTGGACATTGTCCAGATATAAAATGAAATGTGTAGGAACGTGGAGGAAAAGTATAGGAAAGATATAGCCCACATCACACGATGTATAAGGCTGAAAAATAAAAAAGTGAACATCTACCGTTTCTCAGCTACATGAATAAACAGCAGCTTGTTTTTGGTTGGGTAGTATTCATTTGACCCATCCCCCTGCCTGAGAGGTGCCCTTCCCCCGCTGTATAGTGATCGCTAATGTCGAGTGCTGCCATTTTGCTGAGTCACCAGAAAGGCACGGCGCTGATGCTTGCAAGGTTGGCTGAGGCTGCAAAGTCAGCCTGCTCTCTAGGTTAGGTGAGGTCTGTCTGCGGGGAAGTTGACTTGACTTTGCTGCTTTGTGTGACCTGAGAGTCAGATATGATTATTTGGGTCCAGAGCCACCTCTGCTTCATCTCTTGCTTGGCAGTTCTTTAAATTACCAGGACATTTTTAAGTCCTGATGTCATTCAAATTGTTTTCCTTTTTCTAAACCATTAAAATGTAACAATGTAATGTTGAAAGGCTAATGAACCAGGGGTTAAATTGCTATTTTTGCAATATCAAGGTAACATGTTTAGTCATCATTATAAATATTTAAAATAGCAATTTATTAACTCTATTAGTTTGAATGGTATGATTTGGGTGTATCTGGATCACTCTGAAATATCCAGTTAATTGTGATGCTGTTGAACATTTACCACATTTTTGTTAATTTCCTGTGCATACATTTTTTCCTGATGTAACATAGGAACCTGGGGTTGAGTAACCCAGCAGACCATAGCTGTAGTTGACTCCGTGAATTTGCATTCTGTGCATATTTATAGCTGGCGGCTCTGGATTGGGTGCTACTGACCTTTGTGGTCTGATATAGACTCGCCCCCATAACACAATGAAAGGCTGTGTGAGTATGTGCGATTAGGTGAGAATCACTGACAGGGAAGCACATTAAATACTAAATGAGCCTGTGGTGCCAGAAGGTTAGCAAAGGTGAACTTGACCTGGACTTCCTGGTATTTTCGTGTGAAAAATGAAGCCCAATGTTCTTGAGGGGAGTCACATTAAATTTCAGTTATGCAACCAAAGTCACCAAAAAACCCATCGGTTTTGTTTGTGACATTTAACCTGAAATGGTACATCACCATGGTTACTGAATGCCCAACACCATTCAAAATCTTTCTTAAAGGACTGCTGTGGAGTTGGTTAATGAGATCTGATTTCAAAGAAAGGATTGATAGGAGTGTTCCTGCATTGTTTTTGTGCATTAAAAAAGAAGTACAGACACATGTACACAAAATGAAAAGCACACAAGAGCCCAAGACTCTTACATAACCAGCACATTCTTTGCATGGTGCTCTCACCATGGAAACATCCTAAAATATCACTAAATATAATATTGTTTGGTGAAGTGCAGCTGTGTACGTATTGGCCAGTGTAAGCAATAAAGCAAAACTGCATTCATGTTTTTATAAGTTACATTAAACTGGAATACTTTTATAGATTGTGAAGATCCTTGTGTTTGACTCCAGTGCCTCCGTTTGTGTTTAATGTCAGTATCGAAACTGAAATAGCTGAGTCTTGAAAGGACTGCTAATGTTTGAGCTTTCAGCCAGGGATATGTTAAAGCTTCTCTCAAAGGTTATAAACATTTTTTTCTCCAGATAGGAAATTGAAAAAAGGGGACTTTGATTTCAGTATTTCTAGTTCTTGAGAATGACATTTTCAAGTGGATGGATTCTGGAAATGTTCTCTTAAAAGGATGCATTTTCCCATGCCTCTTGTATTACGGCATAATCTTGCATTTTCTGCTCTCTCTGAAGAAGTGATGTTGGATTTTATACCCACAGACTTCAGAGATCAGAGACAGTGTTGATTTTGCAGGTATATTAACAAAGCAAATATGTCACGGTGAAATTTGTGAGTGTGCCCACAGCTAAAAGGTCACGACACACCAGGCCGCGGATGACGTGCGTTTAAGCGGCATGAGTAATGTGTTGTCCAGCAAAGTGGAAATGCCTGGTCGAACGGTGAAAGGACTTATCGGTGACAGACCTGATTCATTCCCACGTGTCGCCACGGTGACCGGTGCTGGATGTATTGTGGACACACTGATTACAGCTGCTTGCAGTGAGAAAATCTTACTTATGGCACAAGTTGAGCAGTAAAGCTTTAGCGCGTCATGAAAGGTTAGAGTACAGGGTCTCTGTTTAGTCAATTCTGTCCCCCAACTCCAGCTCTCAGTAGATTAACTTGTTAATTTATGTGAGAAATCTTGCCTAGCCAAGTACATTAACCTCTTTACATTTGTGACTGTTAGGGGTGGAGGATCCCCACGAATGTGAAAATTTGTGAATATTATTTGTGCACCCCAAACCTCAACCCATAGCAGTCTGGTAGCCTGGGCCATAACATAAAAAGTCTATTCATTTCCAATTTGTGCTGTACTGTACATATTAGATGTCAAATTGCTTTGTCATTTTATATCTAGTCTTTTTTATATGATGTACAAACCAAAATGATGCCCCAGTTTGTACAAAATTTCTTCCGCATGCCCTGAGAGCACTACTTTTTGGACTCATTATTAAAAATGCAAAATTAACGGTTCAGAAAAAGGCATCCTGACAATAAAGAAGTAGGTTATCATCAGCACCTCTACTGCAACAGCATGTTGGCTTAGCTGATCACTCGTAGGCTTTGAATACAGCTACAGTTCTGCTAATTCCCACACCCTCTAGGCCAGCCGAAAGAAAGCCACACCATTCCCTTTAGCAGATTTCAGGGCCATAAATGGACACTCCAAGGGTTTGTCTGTGATGACAGGCACACTTTGAATACCTTCCATATTCTTTGATAATATTTATAGAATCAGATTTAAAGAGAAGTACATCTTTGCTAGATGAGCACTTCAAGAAAAATGAATGAAATGAAAGTATTATTTAGCTGTACAGCCATTGGCATTAAGTTTTTATTCAAGGGGCATTTAAGGACAGGGGAAAATCCCCGGGCAAGTTAAGCTGTGATCTGTCTTGCCTTTGTAGCAGACTTGCCTGGAATGCAGGTCGTACTGATTCTGCAGAATAGGTATAATGGGTCCGTTGAACACTGTCGCAAAGGAAGAATGTCAAAAAACCACAACTGTCTTTCTTGTCTTTCAGGGTTTCAAACAACCTACACATACAATCACACCCTTCATTTACATCTGATTTAGTTCTGACAGTTAACTTACTTAAAATGCGTGATGCGTAACCGTATAGCTGGATCATTTTGACCTGCGTGTTACCTGGAGGGAATGTCAGTTTATACATTTTGTCTACATGTGTGTTCCTCTGCCAAATGATAAACAGCAGGGTAAAATCTCTAAATGGAAATGGTATGTCTATTTTAAAATCATACCATCACGTTTTATTAAAAATAGCTCTTAAATAGTTTGTCATTTCTCTGGAGAGCATGCCTGGCATTTTGTTAGACAGCCTGCAGGTGTGTTCTGCCTGTTTGGAAAGGGTTTGTTCATTAGGGCTTCAGTGTCTGACAGACTATAAGTGTAAGCATGAAGCTGGGTCTGATGGCACTTGTCATATTTTACCTGAGGAAGGAGCAGTCCTTAGCTTGATGTTGACTTCCTCCATGAATGTTTAAAAGCCAAAGAATGAAAATAGTGACATGGTGACGGTTTGTGACTGACATGCACACAGCAGAGACCCGTTTAATCAGCGTGGGAGTGAGAGGCAGTTTCCTCTGGCTGAACCACATTGGCCTTAATTTGCCAGTCAGTCTCTTCTTACTGCTGTTTCTCCCTGGGGGTGAGGGTATGTGAGAAGTGGGGGCTGGGGCATTCCGGAGCCCGAGGAAATGCCGTGCATTTCTTGAGAAGGAGTCTCCGCTGGGATACATGATCCCTGCCTCGGGTGGTTTCCGGACGCCCAAAAGAACAAAGTTGCCCTTGGATGTGCCTCCCTGACCCGGGCACTCCCTTTTCCAAAGGCCTCGGCTGCTGGACCCAAATGACCTAAACTGTGCAGCGGAAATGTAAATAATTTAGTCTTAGGTGTCAGAACCACAGCCTAGATGAAGCACCATTACAAGCTCTGAATTTGCAGGTAATTTGATACAAGGCTTAAATTAGAGCAGTTAAATTGGCAGGGGAAGCCTGGTGTTGACAGGCAAGGGGGAAGTGATTTGCCTGGGAGAGGCGGCATGCTTGCTCGAAGCTGAGGCTAGACCAGAAGAAGCAGGTACTCCTAAATAAAGACCCCCCGACCCGAGAGCCTGCTGATATGGTATGATAGGTTTCGCTACATTTGAACCTGTATCATAGACGGACAATGTAGAATTTTACCTAACAAAATAATTGGTCTGGTTTGTTCTCACCTTCCTTGTTGATTTCATATTTTGCGGAAGTTTGCTTGTTTAGTTATAATAGTCAGTTCTTTGGCTTGTCACAAATAACTACAGTGAATGTCAACAATGGAGGAGAGATTTCTGCAATAATTTTTCCTTATAAAGTGGTGGTTGGCAGTAGTGACTCAGGGAAGACCGCATTATATATATTATTATATGCATTACTGCGGACTTTCAGCCTGTCCAGGATATATGTCAGGAAAACTATGATAGCTACCACAGATACCTCCCACACCTCACCTAAGGATTAGCCCAACCTGCTACTGAGCTCCAGGATATGGAGATTTCATGGCCTACTCTAGAAAAAGTACATCTAAAATTCTCAAAAATAAAGCAGCCAAGAAGATGATTATATTTTTGTAATATTTTAATGAAAGACCATTTGCTAATGTTTATGTATGTGTTCTGTAGTAGGTTACAATTTTTTATATGATGTGAGAATTTTATTTTACTTTCACAATAGGCTGCATTCAAATGAAGCTCTTCCTGATTATTTGATTCTTAGCGGTGTCCTATATCAGGTTGATCAGTTGCAGTCTGGTTGCCAAGCCTGACTTTATCCATGGATTGTTCTCTGCATTATTTATATCAGTTATTGGTGTGTTCCTCAATGTTAACCTTACTTCCAGGTACACGTAAATAAAATTTTTATAGTCATTTTATAGTTATAAGGTTTCAGGATGACCAGGTAAGCCATTTAATATAAGTTATATGCTCAAAGGAAATGTATAACTTCTTCAGCTTCAACGTCCCATTTTCATGAATTTCCCATCCAGCTGGAGTCGTCTCTGACATTTTACCTCGGTTAACAGCACATTGACAGAAAAACAAAAGAGGCTTATCTGAGCAATAGCTAACACAATATGAATGCTAGATGCTGGTCTAGTGGGGGCAGCTCGGCTGCATGAGGGCCATCGACATTGATGGGCTTCCTCATGGAGCTGTTATCTGCCTAAGCGATGTGGTGCATGGTCTTCAAATCTCTGGCTTAGCTATAGCTGTTTAGTAGCTGGCCTTGATAAAAAAAAAAAGGCCTTAGCATCAGGTGGAGAAAATGGCTTGTTTTTGTTCTCTTTTGACACTCAAATTCGTGGCTAGCCTTATTTAATGTGAAAAAAGTTCCTGTTAATTAGGTATTTGCTCCACTTTTATTGTCAGTATTCCATTGTAAAATTGTGATGGTTTTCTCCTCCCGGTGGTTATTGGACAATCAGATGCAAACATGTCTTCCAACAGCCACTCCCTACTGTGAATGCTTAAAAAATGCCACATTCTTCCTGCATGTGCATCTAGTTTGTTTCAGCTTTGTAATATGGTATAAGCATCGCCTGCACTGCTCTACAGTTCACGTTGAGTCTCTATGCTTGTTTTCAATCATTGTCGCATAGGGACAAGTTGTCTGTTTCCTTGGCAATTAATGCATTGAGTCTGGGCACGTAACGAGTTACGACAGATCATTTCTGCTTTCTTGGGCCTTGCTCATGGTGAAGCCGATGGGTGTTTATTTCCAGCACACTCATTTTTAGCTCTGAATATGTGTGTCAATGGCCAGTGTGTGGTTTCCTGTCTGATCTGGCCTCATTAGTCTGTCTGTCACTAAACCATGGTAGTTCCATGGTCTGTGACAGAATAATGCTTGACATGGATTAACAACAAATTGCAAATTATATTCACTAAAAACTTAAAAAGATATATTTCAGTTTCATTATTTTTGGCAACAAACTGTTTTGACTGATGAACTGTATTGTTGGTTTTTGCTAGTATATAGCAAGAAAGAATCCCAGTGGTGTCTTTCAAAGAGAGCTAAGGAAAATGGCTGTCCCACCCTCTCTTCAGTCCCAGTAAGGTTGCGGCAGTGAGCCACCTGCTAGCCTCTAAAATGACAGGTGACAGAATAAAACCAGGATAAAGAATATAGCCATTTTCCTCTGAGAAGGGAAAAGAAATAAAATAAATAATTTCTCAGGAAACTCCCTGAGATATGGGGCAAGACACTGAAAGCTGAAGACACCGAGAAGGGAACAAGAAATGAGCATAGTGCACGTACAAAACTTTAAGCATGTCTTATTTATATCCATGTTCAATTGCACCTTTTATGAATGCAGGATTTATTTAATAGGCATTTAGTCATCACCTCCTGTCTTTCCCATAAGACCTGATTCGTCTATTTCTCCCACTGCACTGAAGAGAGACTAACATGAGCTTGACCTTTCATCGGCAACTCTGCATTTGAAAAACACTAGAATAGGCAAGTATTTGCCAGTTGTGATATTTCTCCTTGAGATACTACTACAACAACAACAACAACAACGGGCCGTTTCTGGAGCTTGCTTCAGATTGACGGGGTGAACAGTTGTAGTTTAGACAGTGCTCTGCTGCCGTTGATGATCTAGTGGTAGATGAAGGAGAGCAGTGTAGGTCAGACGTGATTTCATTCCAGCTAAATCTACATCATCTGTGCTGCTTTTCTGTAAAAAATGGTGGGCTTTGTGTGCAGCATGCCTCCTACCTCCCAGCCCTAGCTGAATCATGATTAAACAGTACAAGGCAAACAAATTGTAAAAACTCATTTATGTAAAATGGAAAAAGCAGCAGATGTTTACACCTGTGGTCACAGTGTGGTGTTTGACTGTTTTATTTGTGGTTCATGAGAGGAAAGAAGGTGGACTAAGAGAGGGGAGTCTTTCCTGTCCATTGTAGTGTTCTAACCTGTGTATCTCATCTCTGCTTGGGCTTCAGCTGCTGAGAGATTTACAAAAATATGAAACCCCCTTTCCGGCCTCGTACAGCCTATATGTGAAACCCCCTTCTGACCTCGTAGATCCTGTATATGAAAATCCCCTTCCAGCCTCATATAGCCTCTATTTGAAACCCCCTTCTGGCCTCGTACAGCCTCTACATGAAACCCCTTTCCGGACTCGTACAGCCTCTGTTTGAAACGCCTTTTCAACCTCGTAAGCCTCTACTTAAAACCCCCTTCTGGCCTCATACAGCCTCTACGTGAAATCCCCTTCCGACCTCGTACATGCACTACATCAGGGGTGTCAAACTCCAGTCCTAGAGGGCCATAGCCTGGCACATTTTTGGGATTACCCTCATTTAACACACCTGATTCAATTCCTCGCAGCTCCTTATGCTAATTACCACACAGCTCTTGAGCTCAATCATTTGTGATGGGACAGGGAAAGAACTAAACTACACAGGGCACCGGCCCTCCAGGACTGGAGTTTGACACCTATGCACTACATGTTGCCATATTAATTTACCCTGCTAGCCTGTCCAACTCCAAGCTTGGTCTGTATTATGGAGGAAGATTTCTTGCTCAGCCGGATAACTTTGAGGCTAAGTAGAGAGAGCTCTGGCTTTCCGATAGCACAGTGCTGATTTAACTCTTAGCGGCGTACATCACCATGGTACATGCTACATGCCTAACCTGCTTGTTATGGTTCATGTGCCAGTGTTTCTGTATCCTTGCAGATATGTGGTTATAGCAGATTTGTCAGTTTTGGAGAATAAAATATAATTGTAAATATTCTGAATCATCCATGCACATACTTCAGGTTACTTAAAATATATAATCTTTTTTCATAAGGGATTCAATTTTACAGCTCTGGAAAAAATTAAGAGACTACTTCATATATATTTTTTTTTTTTAAATCTGCATTGTTAAATCCTGGTTTAATCTTGGTTCTGCTGGCAGAAGGCTACACTGAATGGCAGGTTGCCTCCAGGCTCAAAATTTCTAAGACGGCGGTACACAAGAACAAGGTGAAGCAGGAGACACTGGCAATGACTAAAAACGAGCCAGGCAGAAGGCAGACCTTCTAATGCCAGTGGTGACCGTCAGCTTATCCAGTTGTGCTTGGAAAGTTTGTAAAATGCTCCTAGAAGCCAGAATAAAGTCCCATATAGCAAGGGAAAAGCCCTTCATCAGTGAGAAGCAGGGAAGAGTCAGGGTGGAGTTTGAGGAGAAAAAAAGTATATTTCCACAGAAGCATACCCATAAATTGAGAAATGAGTGAAACTTAAAATATTTTGCTGGGGTCTCTTAATTTTTTCCAGAGCTCTATATTCATAGGTTGCTGCATCTCCTGTATGATTGCATACAGGTTTGTCATACTTCACGGACATGCAAGGCCTTTTCTTGATTAACGTACATTTTTATTTTGACTCTAAACTACAAATCTGCTTCTGTCTTCTGCAAAAATAAGTGAATGCATGCTGTGTGAATTTGCTGTTCAACAGTTAGCAGGATTATTATACCGCAAAACTGCTCTGGAGCAGGTCTCGTGGATCGCAAAAAGTGCCAGGTCCAAACAAAGTGAAGAAGTCCGTACATTATCCGACGTAATAAATGAGCTTTTCCAAACAGCTTGAAATGGCTTGTCCTTGCTAATCCTGTGACTGTGGTAAAGCTAGCTGTATATTCAAAATTCAGTTTTCTGGCTGTAATATATTTTCTGAACTAAGTCAGGCAGATTTTAATCTCAGGTATTTTATGTCCAAAGCCGAAGATGCTCAATAATCATTTTTGTGTTTTCAAGCCCTTTCGCTGTGTGCTAAATCTTACCATCCACAAAAAGATGTGATCTCTGCTGTAACGAGATATTAGTTTAGCATTTTCAGTTGATAGCAAGTTTTGTGCACCCCTTGGTTTTCCAGATAACTTATTTTATATTTTCATGCCTTACAGTCACTGGTGGTAATTGGACAGAGTGCAATTACTAATAAAGATGTATAGAAATACATAATATGAAAATGAAGTGGTGTGCATTGTCTCCTTCACGTAGAATTGAATGGAAGATACTCACTAACCATGTTTTCGCACCACGGGCGTCGAGAGCGTCAGCGTTCGCCCTGGCTGCCCTGCACATGATGCCAGCAAATGCCCAGGGATGCTCACTAACATAATGGAGTGCACAGGGACGAGGCTGCTTAGAATGCTGGGCTTTGGGAACTTTTTAATTGGCCACAAAGCAAACAAACGGGTAGCTTATATCCTTTGTAATGAATGCTGATAGGATATCATTTGTCAAAGCACATGAAATTGTCAAGACAAGCACTACTGTTATAAATAAGTAAAGTTAAAGTTACTGATAATTTGCATGGTTTTAATTGCTATGGCGCCTTTCCTTTTCATGAAAATATAAATATTTTTGTCTGTTTTAATTTGTCCCTCCACGCAAACAGGACACGTCATAAATAATATAATAATGTACTATATCTTTGTACTGAAAGCCCCTTTTTAATATGTACATTTGTACCGTGTTGACGCAGTATAAAAATGCAAGTCTATATGGGTTTTTTTAAATGCATATATTTCTGCAACGGGCATTTTTACTGTGTGTAGAGGGTACAAAAATGCCATCTGGAGATGTAGTTTGTCTCACGGTGTATACCCCGATGACATTCCTTACACTTTCTCCTCAATTGTGCTTGGGAGCTGTTGGGACGGAACAAACATTTACACATTTGTTCTGCGGAGCTCTCTCTAGCGGAGCATTTCTACATTTCTATTGGTTGTCGCCGAACCGCATCATAGCTTATTACCATGATATTGATTGAGTGGTGTGAGTGCAGTGAATGTGTGTGTGTGTTTGTATGTATGTGTGTGTGTGGTGTGAGCGATGGATATATGAACATTGAGTGGGTTTTTATGCTTGCATGTTAATTGTACTTCATAGTATAATCGTAGTATACCCCTTAGTTTTCATTTGATACAAGTAGAGTATTTGTTTTTGAGTGGAACAATTTCTGCTTAAAGAAGCATGGACTGTGTGCAGCTCTCAGAACACACGTTAGTTAGGTATCTTGTCTATGGCATCGTCTTTGAAGCTACAACCCGTGAGAAAGTATAAATGCAGATATTCACAGATCTGTTAAATCTGCCACTTTACATGCTTGTAAGGTTGCAGAATGGGACATTAAATGTCTTAATCTAAGTCCATTGCTCTTCTGTTATGATTGGAGTTTCTTGGTAGGAGGATTTCTCATAAATCAGTCATCCATGACTTAATCGTCACATCACACATCAATTGGTGAGCCTTTACACTGTAGTGTAAATGTATAGGTATTGATTCTGGTAAGGCATATTTCCGATTACAGGTCTTAAATTCGGCCTGAAGTGGCATTAAAGAGGTCTTAAATTTAACATCAGGATTTCTGCAGACACCTTGCTCTGCGTGATACCCTCTTCCGACCTCTTACAGCCTCTTCATGAAACCCCCTTCCGGCCTCATGTAGCCTCCCCATGATATTTCCCTAAGGCCTTGTACAACCTCTACATGAAACCCCCTTCCAGCCTTATACAACCTCTACATGAAACCCCCTTTGACCCTCTTTCAGCCTATACACTGCCAGTGAAACGATTCTGAACATCCTACGCTTTATTTGGTACAGTTTAAGCTGTGCGCTCATCAATACCCTGTTTTTAGAATAACAAGGAAAATTAGTTGAAAGTGGTAACCTTGTCTGCACATTTACCTGACCTTGACCGCATTTAGCTGAATAGAGAAGTCAAGCCAGAGAGACAGCTCATGCAGGTCAGTTGTGGACACTTATCCAAGAGTGTTGGGAGTAGACTGTGGAACATCTTGAGTCTTAAATTTGATGTGTGTTCTGCTGTAATCACTCTAGATTTTGGCTATTTTAATGAGTCAACAATTTAGCCTGTTTTGTTTTTCTATTACATAAGAGGTCTTTGTATTTTTTTTTTTCTTAATTGCCATTCTGTACTTCTTTTGTATGTGGCACTGGTAGTGCTTAAAAGTGTTTGAACAATTTCTGACTGGCAGTGTACTAGAAATTCCTTTTGGGCCTTTTACACCCTTTATGTACCCCCTCCCCCTGAAGCCATTGTACATCCTTTCATCTGCAAAATGGTTTGTTCAGTGCTGCGTAGTCACTCTTCCAAAAGTCAGCTATTTACTGCTACACACTTCCTCTTTCATCACGCATTCTGCTTTTGGACAGGGCGGGGTGCTCAGCTCTGAGTTCTGCCTGAAAAAAAAAAGAAGAAAAACAACAATGAATGAAACTCTTCATCTGCTGTCCTTAACACTGTACAGTACAATCAGCAGTGGTGTAGTAGAGTTAAGGGCACAGTTAGTAGCCTGCCCCCAAACGCTTCATTTCTCCAGTCCATTAAAGGAAGTCCCAGTGGCTTTTTGGGGGAGTTTAACTGGAGTCCCTTTATCTGGCATACTGACACACTCTGCCAGATGTTCCCCCGTAACCTGCTCCTCAGCGCCACCTCTGTCTGTGATTAAAGGACCAGCGGCACTGAGCCTCGGGGAGGGCTGACCTCTGCTCATCACGCTCTATTGATTACGGATGGCAAAGCAGAGCTTTACTAAATACAGACTCCTCAGCCGATAGCGATAATACTAATGAAGTGTTTTTTTACAGTCAGGATAATAGATGCTTTTGTTATGGTAGAAGGCTAAAACCTTATTCTCTCAGAGCCAGTTTGGAGAAAGTGTCAGTGCAGACTTAAAGCACTTACATTTTGGTTGTCGGTTATAGTAATCGTGACCCTGTAGCCCTGGTTGCATTCTGATTGACTGTAACAGCTGTGGTTTCTTTACTGTCCAAACGTGGTGGTTTTTGCATTTTACTGTGTATGGCTTTGTTTGTTATGATCTTCCTAGGAGTGTAAGAAAAAATCTATACTTGAGTATCGCGATATTTCATTTTCTGTTACTGTATCAATTTTCAAAAACACATCATGTTCAAAAACATAACTTTTTTAAACAAAAAAGTTGCAGTTGAGAGTGGTTCGCTTTGCGTTGTGTTTAACCTCCAGGCTGCTAGATGGCTGTGCTCAGTACGACGCACCAATTGCACCCCACTCCTAACTTTAGTCTGGTCACTAGCAGCATTCGTAGCAATGGCTGAATCTGAGCGTGTTAGACCGGCTCCTGCGGCAAACCGATCCGAAGTGTGGAATCATTTTGGCTTTCACTGTACAATAGAGATAAAAATCACGTGGGAAGTTACAGTGACTATTTTCTTTCATTCTTTAAAATTAAAAAAATATATTGATTGAAACGTGACTTAATTTAACCCTATAGAGCTGGCAGTCCATAGAAACATTTCTGTGTCTGTGTGTGTGTATGTATGTATGTATGCATGCATGTATGTGTATATATGTGTGTGTGTGTGTTTTTTATATATATTTAAATATATATAGGAATAGACTAAATATACTTTTAGGGCTTTGCAAGGAGAATAAAAAGTAGAAGAGTGCCTGACTGGAGTGTCACCTCACATACAGTATCGCGATATATTGAATCATAACTCTGGTATCGTGGTATGTATCGTGTTGTCAGAATCTTGCCAATACTCAGCCATCCTATGGTGTTGTCTGACGCCGGGCTCATTTTGTGTGCTGAGGTGCAGGACCCCCGCAGACTGGCAGCGCCAGTGCAGTGGCTCAGCACCTGCAGGTCATGGCAGCATTAGCGCCCGTGGCTTTCTTTCTGTTTCCTGGAGTAACAGTAGCTGTACCCGCTGTAACCATGGGGTCAAGCAGTTCACCCAGCATCAGTCACACAATTTCAGGGCGACTTGTTGCATAAAAGTAGGAGGGTATGACTTCAAAGTTAGCAATTGGAAATCATTTCCCCACTATTTGTTTTTTTCCTCCTTGTCTTACAATACAGATACACCAGCAAGGAGGCAAGGAACTTCATAAATTTCTAAGACCCTTTTTAATACAATTACAAGATGGCTGTATTGTTATGGAACCAAAGTGCCCTTACATACATGGTCTGTTTTGCAATCACCTTCATAAATAAATAGCTGTTGCTGAGTGCAGTGGGGCCTTGCCTGCTCGCACCTCCCTGGTTCCCGCAGGACCTAATTTTCCATGTATTGCTGCGTCATCTTGCAGGGGAAGAAAACAAGAAAAGGTCACTGGCTCACAAGTACACTCCAGAAGGACTTAAAATAAGCCTTTAGGTCCTATGTTCTTATTCAATCAAACCTTGGTTATTTCGGTATAGGGTTTGTAGGGAAAGGTTTGTTTATGCTATTTGGTGTCATATGGAAATGGTATCAACCAAGAGAGATGCTTTATTCCTTTTGTGTGTTTTATGAAAGAGCTGCCATTCTTGCGTTGACCCTTTATCTAAGTGTTTAACAGGTGTTTAAATAGGCCTCTTTGCACTGTGGAACATTTTTGTGAATGCCCCTAAAACTTAGCTTTAAAAAAAAGCATGACAAATGTTGCTTTGGTTGGCAAAAGACAGCTAGACCCAGGTCTTAATGTGTGTGTGTATGTGTATGTGTATGTGTGTGTGTGTGTGTGTGTATGTATGTATATGTGTGTGTGTATATATATATATATATATATATTTTTTTTTTTTTTTAAATAAAAAGATCTGTTCTATCAGAATCTGTATCGGCAGTTGTGTGTCAGAATCAGATCGGAACTGAAAACATGGAAAGTTTCAGTTCAATATTCGGTGTGTAAGAGATTTAAAACGCTTGATAAAGAATAACCACCTGAGATACCATCAAAGTATTAACTGGTATAAATTTTAATGCAAGGATGAGAATCTAAACGTATGGATTGCCCCGTTCATGTATTTATTATACTTTCTTAAATTAGCATAGAGCAATCACACATAAAACAATTATCCCAAAAACTGTGACTGTTAAGTTAAATAAAGTAATAAAAATAGAACAATTCAAGTAAGAAAAAAATATAGGTATTCTGTAGCTAATGCTGCTTGGACCCCTAATAATAGGACCTGTCTGTATACAGTCTTTGACCATGAAAACTGTAGGTAATTCCCGTTGTCTTTGTTGTTTGTGGGCTTATACGCAGTCGCCTTGGGCCACTTCTGTTTCGTGAGCATGACTGGCACGTTAGAAGCACGGCACTTTTGATTGGTGAGAATGACTATCACACAAGGAGGACGTGCTGTATAATGGGCCAGAAATGCCGTATAGTGCATATCTTACATCACTGCCTTCGCGAATTTGCTAATTGTGGTGTTTTAAATTGCGATTTTGATTTGAAATCGACACATTCATCGATTCCAGTTGCTGGCATCATTTTGACATTGCTTTATTCTAGATGTCTCAATTTGCACTTTTTGATGCTCATGAAGAGATTTAAATTAGAAATGTCTAGGCAGAAGCTGAAATGTAACTTAATTTTTTTCCCCTTATTTTTCCCCCTAGGTTGAAGAAAGGTGCTCTGTAGTACCATAAGGTTGTCAGTAAACAACTCAGCAACACTTGGTCACATGGTAAGCCCTTAAGCCCTTTCTCAGACAACTTGCAGAGGCTTAATCTCATTTCTCTCCTCTAGTCTAAAATGGGAAAAAACAATAATTTCCCATCAACTGAAATATTACTTTGCAAGGATGTAAGGGTTTCTTACACATCGATCTTACAGTACAGTACATAGTCACCCTCTGTTAAGGTCTGCTTCTGTTATGCAGCTGCTCCATGTTTACCATGTTGTGAGGGGATAGCTCTGTTTGTCTGGCTGCCCCTACACCTGCCCAGCACCCTTCTGGGACCAGGGGGGCGGGAGAAAGGGCTCTGATGTTGTTCTTGGAGATAAGCCAGCCTAGGTCTCCGCTGGGGTGGGGAATGAGAGAAAGATGTATCCATGTGCTCAGCTTCCTCCAGGAAGGCCTGCAGAATCAGCTCTGTCTGGGCTGTGGCGTATATCACTTGTTTGCCTGTTTGTGTGAGGGTAGGTCTACCGCCATATGTCTGAATAAAAGCAGACGTCACAAGCCCAGCTAATCCACGGGCATGATGAATCCTCCTCTGGGATCCAGCTCTCTCTCTGCCCCAGAAGGCATGTCAGCAGTACCTGTTTAGCTTGTAGGATACCTGTTTGGCCCTGGGAGGAGGACATTTTAGAAGTCTAAGTGAAGTGATGTCTGTTTAGTGATGCCTTTTAATGATTTTCTTTATCATTTTCCATTTGTGTAATATTACTGGTATTATTTATTTTTGGTTACATGTATTCCTTTTACTGTCAGTACTTGGCTTCCAGATCAGTTTCCTTCAGCAAAAGGAATTGCTTTCTAACACAGGACTGCAAAGAATCCATCCACGTAGCATTCCTCACCTGCTCTTCCAGGGCATAGCAGTGTGGATATAAAAAGGCCGTTTCTGCTTTCCTCTCCTAAAATGGCAGCCTACTCTCATCAGCACCTGGGCCAAGCATGGCCCCAAAACATCCTGTGCTCGTATTCCAGACCACCTCAGCACAGATGGAGTAAAAAGTATATTTTTTTTTCCCAAGGAAAGACTTTGCATTTGCCTTTTTTTTATGAAGACACAGGGATCCATCTCTCTGGGGAGCTGTATATGTGTGTAAATGATTTGGTGTTTGTGAGCTGGGGGAAGAGAGCATTTTTGGTTCAAAGAAAATCTGTGCATATAGGAGAAATTTCACAGGCTGTTGGTGACCTTCAGGTTAGATTTTTGTTATCAAGTCTAGAGGTCGGCCGATATATCGGGCCTATATTTTGCATTTTTCAATGTGGCTGCGTCAGCCGATGATCCGAGTGTAGTATGCCGATTTACAGACATCTGCTGGCAGCCCAGTGATATTGTTGCTGTGGTACACATGACCCATGCTGCCACTTGTGCAGGACCCCAGCCAAAACTTTCATAAGAGTCCTGGGAGAACGGTATGCCTTAAATTCTGGGACCAGTTGCACAAAACACCTTAAGTTAAGATTTCCTTAAAATAAAGTCTGTTAGACAAACTATCCTTAAACGTCCTCCTTAAGGTTTCTTTAAAATGTTCACTTAAGTATTTGTTTTTCTCCTTATCTTGGTCTTATACTTAAGGAATCCCTTTGCACAAAAGACTTTAAGAACTAAAGTGAGCAGAATAACCTCTGACTGTACCTTAACCGCAACACGGCCGTTGCTGTGGCCATAAACGAAGAAAATGAATGAATCCCAAGAAGAGAATTCTGCGACTGGATACAATAAATCATGATCCATTGATCTAGCATTATAGATTTTACCGACAGTCGATGTATAATTTTATTAATACGGCCCGTGTCATGTTTAGAATTTATTATTTAATCTGACTAACGCTGGTAAGTATCACTGCCGGTACCAGCAAAAATACAAAGACAGAAGTATATTGGTTATTCGATTGAATTTTCGATGCAGTAATATGTAGACGGATGCAGAAAAAGGTATTCATTAATGCTTTTAATGTAACTGCACACACACAAAAAATATTATTTAGTATATTAATGACAGCTAATGTATAAAATCTTTTTGTCCGTTATTTTATCAACATACCACTTGAAGTCCTTGATAAGCAATGGAAATGACCATGATTCTATGCCGTGAATGTCAGTGTTTGGAAATATTCACCGTCTCCATGACTCAGAAGTTTTTTCCACCATTTTTTAGAATGGGTCCTGATCTATACAGCCTTGTCACTACCCGATCTGTAGACCCATGTTGCTGCCTGGTCTGTACAGGCACTCTTTTTTTGTACAGCTCTGCTACATGTAAGCAGACTGTGCAACAGTAATAATCCTCTGTGTGAAACATGGAGATTTCTGAGCAGTACATGGTACATCGTGTGGATTAAACAAATAGCACATACACCACCGAGTAGCAAAGCTTGCACATAATGTTTTTGATCCACGCCGGTGTCTTCAAATCCGAAGTGTTCCCGCACCAGTGAACTTACTTTACTGTTTTGGCTGTGAGTATACATGCAGGCAAAAAGATTTTAATAATCGTTTTATGTCGATTACATTGTTTTTGTGATCGTTTGGAGGCGTGATCGAAATTGAAATAAAAATCTAATTAATTGCACAGCCTTAATGGATTATCTGGCCACCCTATTTATATTTAAGTTTACAGTTTTGTTCTAAGTCAGTATTCAATAAATGTTGAGAAATTTTGTGTATCCTTTATTATTAGTGTGATATTTTACCATGCAAATAGAGGGGAAAACGTCCAATTATAGGCAAAAAAAAATTGGCAGCATATATAGGCCATCGGCTGACCCTGACTTTTAAATATTGGCATTGGCTATAGAAAAACCCATATCGGTCAACCTCTAATCAAGTCTGTCAGTATGGGTGAAATATGCTTCTTATGGATTAATAGGCAGCCAGCAGATATCTCTTGAACAGTGCCTTATGCTTCTCAAGCTATTGTGTTTAAAAAAAAAAAAAAGGGTTGTTATGCTGATGGAAATCAATTGCAATATGGTGAAAGTTTGTCGAGTCTCAAGGTTTCAGGTCTCTGACGCATCAGTAAACAGAATATCATTGCCGATTAGATTAGTCGCATTTTGAACCTTTTAATGTGAGAGTGAAACTACAGGATTAGTTGAATGCTCCTCTAGCTTTATTTAAAATTCCTCTTCAGTTAACCCCCACAGACTTGATTTTCTTCCAATATTCCCTTGCAAATGTTGAGTCAGAATGTGTTCACTCTGGTTTTCTAAGGGCGAGAGCGTGAATTGTCCTCTGAAAAGAATGTTGTCCTTTTGGTCCTGCGGTAGAGGAAATATGCTTCAGCAGCAGGTGCAGCGACAGTTGTAAACACTGCTCGTGGGTCACAGTGTGTGCGTGTCTGTGTGTCTCTGTGTGTATGTGTGTCTGTGAGACGGCTGCCATGCCAACTCAGTTCTTCGGTAGCAACCAAAAAGTGGAAGACAGATATTTACTTGAAGGTCTCCAGCAGTTATTTTCCTTTTAAATCAGGTGGGATCTTTGTGATGGCAAAGACAGTGGTGACAGTATTAGTTGCCTGTGAATCATATTCTCATTATCAGATGAATTGTTTTAGTATAATCAGGGATGATTCTGAAATGGCGTTATTACAATTACAAGGCTCTAACCTTTTTTCCATGTGTAAAACATTTGACTGGGGCTGGAGGAGAAGATGGAAGATGTGGTTGTTTGGGATTGGAATGATGCGTCTACAGCTGAGAGCACCAAATATGACTGTTCAGTGCCATAATGCTGGTGGCCTTGCATGAAAGAGATGAGAAGGTCTATATTTGCCTCACTTCCAGTTCAGCCCTGACCCGGTCGTCAGCCCGCACTGCCACACAGAGCCCAACTCAGGCCCGAATCCCACCCCACACTCACACTTCCTGGCCACAAATGTCCCGCCCAGCCCTGGGATGGTGCTTGTTAATACAGCACCTGCTAATTATTTTATTTATTTATTTTGATTGTGTGTGTGTGTGTCGCAAATGGCTGGGCAGAAAGCTAAGTGGAGCAGTGGGCCCATATCTGAAACGGATGCCGGTAATGATATAGGAGCAGCAGGTGCTGCCTCACAAAGGGGGCCTCAGAGGCGCGAGAGAGACACGGCGTCTGTGCGGGAAGTGGCCGCCATCCCGGGATGTTGGCCGGGGGAGCCCGTTCACGGGCCGCACTTCCCATCAGACAGTGGGCTGCTGAAACGCGGCCAGGGCCCATGGGTGTTTGGGCCAGCGCTGATGAATTGAGCCGCTTGGCTTTCTTTGCCGAAAGCAGTGTCATTTAGGAATTTCGTGCATCTCGCACACATCTTAACCGATAGAATAAGAGGCTTGTCTTGTCATCTAAATTGTCATTTAAATGCTGTTTGTAATCAGTTTTTTAAAATATACTTTTTATTGTTAATTTTTTTTATTCAGTTCTTCGTCCATCACTTAGTATTATTGAAATACTGAGGCGTCAGTTGTTTTAAGCTACATTGAGGCCTGCCTGAGGTCATTAAAGCATTTGAACTAAAAAAAATGCCCCATCAGCGAAAAGGAGGCTGAATCAGTTTCATCTGAAATTCCTGTCCACATTAAACTTTATGTTATTTGACATATCAGTGCAATCTGTGAAGAATTGCCCCTTTGCACAATTTTCTATGCTAAGTATTTAACCCTGACCAGGATAAGTGGTTAGAAGATGGATGGATATATGAATGTACTTAACCATTTTAACCATTTTCTGTAATATCATTTGTTTAGATTTAGTAGCCGTTTTCTAAAGAAGCATTAGTCATTAATCAGGGCTAATATTCTTTTTGTCTTTGCAGGTACTTAGGCACTGGGATGGTACTCTTTTAAAACCTTTGTTTTGTGAAAACTTCAGAGGTAATACTGTGGTAAGTTTTTTTTCATTTTATTTATTTATTTATATATTTTTTTGCACTCCCAAATACTTGTCGAAATTGTCTTATTAGATGTATATTTTGTAATTCTTATAATTCAGTTCTAAAGAAGGTGACGTTATTGACATAGTGTTCATATGAATTAGGCGGCACATCCTGTTTCTCAGGCTTAGATGAAATGTGACAGAAATCTTAGACCGCAGAATGCACCCGCCTAGCCTCATGAATGCAGAATGCAGGCTGGGGCACATGTGACACAGCAGCCCCCCGGTGCCTGGTTAGGCCTGAGACAGCCCGCAATAAAGTGGTCTGCTGCTACCTTGAGGGTCAGCACCCCAGCTGACCTTTGAATCCTCAGGCCCCCGTTTGGTTGGCGCTAAAGCCGCTTGTGTATTATAAAGTGTTCTGTAGTGTTGCTGAAAATCGCTGTGGACAGTAATTGCAACATAGTCTGCATCGGTCGTGGGTACATTTCTGCTTCGTTTGCTGTTATTAAGTAGCTTACATCTCAGCATGAACCATTTTCTTGGGGCCTTCCCTCCATTCCGTCAGAGAAAGTTTGATTTGGAGAAGAAGTGGTTAAACTTTGGCTCCTATCAGAAGTGACTGAATGCTCATCTGCTAACAAGGCGATGGATTCCCTTGGATGTACTCATGACTTTTCTGAAGATTAAAGCAAATTTGTTATCGACCGTCCTGTCAGTGCATTAGCCAGCAAGGCCTCATTACTGCCCGTACAGTCCACTGACCCATTCGTCACACGCACTTTTTAACCTTCAGCTCTCAGCTGACCCAGATTTGTAGCAGCTAACCTGCGATGACATCAAATCTATATGCTGGTTTTGCTCCATTGCTTTTCCAGGGGGCTGCTCTGCCTGTCAGGTAAAGACATCTTGTGTTCACAGCAACAGACACTTGCTGAGCTACCGTCGGCTTCCTGCTGGAATCCGGGAATGTGTAGAGGCCCTTTTAAAGGCAAACCTTTATTTGAGCATCTAGACTGATGCAGAAAGCCAATGGTACAAATCCTGAATATGAAGTCAAACATACTATAATCACACCCTGATCTTGTATATGGATATAGGTTGGTAGATGGATATATATATATATGACCATGGTGTGTGTTACAAGAATGTAATACAGCTTTACAGTTGACTAAATAATGTTATGTATGTGTTACTTTCAAATAAAACTGCTAGTTCCTTTCATGAGAATCAGAATTTACTTCATTGGCTTGGTACAACTGCATGTACTAGGCATTTGTTTTGGCAGTGTTGATGCTTACATTCACAGACAGAATAGAACAAGTAGCATAAATTATGAAAAATAGAGAAGTTTAACTAAAATAATAGAATAAAGGGGAAAAAATGTACAGAGCAGTGCAAGCTGTACTAACAATAATTATAAGCACAGTAAGGGAACAACTGTGTATCGAATATTGGAATATGAAAATAAGACAATCCATGTATGCAGTGAGTGGGGGAGTGACAGAGGCAGGGACCGGGTCGGGGGGCTTGTTGATGAGTTCGACTGCTGAAGAGAAGTAGCTGTTTTTGTGGCGTGTGATTCTGGTCTTGATGGACCTCGGTTTCTTGCCAGAGGGCAGCAAGTCCAGGGTGGGAGGGATCATAGCATAGTCAGTGATATGTAGCCATAGTCATTATATTCTGCACTGTTTTTATCTCTAAGTCTTTTAGTAATGAATTTTACCTTTACCCACACAAATTCTTATGCATACGTCTAATGATACTTCGGTTCCTGTCTTTGCAGGACTTACTGCAATTCTCCCTTCATTGCAGTTATTTTTAAGTTTCAAGTAAACAACAACGACAAAAAAACCTTAATGAGACTGTAAAAATCGATGGATGTTGTGGATGCTGTTCTCAGAGATCAGACATGAATGGCATTTGCATGTGTTATAAAATGGTGACTGTGGAGCCCACCAACAGTTTCTCATTCAGAGTTTGCACAGCTGTAAGTGAGGCAAGCCTTCCCTCGTCAGCCTCGCTAGTGTTATTTTAAAAGCTTCGTATTTGACCTTCAAATCAGTTTGATAGCACAGTGATACATCTGCAGGAACCAGCACTGTATTTCCCTCAACTGTGATGTTAGTTTGGGTTCTATTAAAATGAAAAAAGGATTAAATGCATCAGACTGTTTTGTTTATGAGCTATGTCTGCTAATTATGCTAATGGTAGGCGGGCTTTAATTTAACAAATAAAAAGGAGTAGCTCATTTGAGCTATGTGATAATGAAAAACAGTTCTTAAACCCTATACCAAGTTAGTAGGCTCAAAGTACATCATGAGAAACATCGCTGGACTTTCCACTGGTAAAAATCATATGAACCAAAGCTGTGACATGTAAACTCAATAACATAAACCTCTCTTTATATTCATTATAAAAAAAATAGAGTCTAGGAAATCAATTTTCCCATTCAGTCATATTCATAGTCTTAAGAAACATAAAAGTACAAAAGTCTTTCTGAGGAGTTTTTCGCACGTTTACTTGGGAGGGCCTTACTCTGACTCCAACTATTTTCTTTGACTTGTTGTCAGTTTGAGGCCCTGGTGATTTGTAACCCCTCATCTGTGTCATCAAGTGCATCTGCAGTTTACCCCAGGGCTTAAGTGCCGGAGAGTTCTAGTGCATGGTGAAGTTGAAATTTATGTTGGATATATCTACATTCGATAAGTGCAATTTATTTATTTATAAGTCAATTTGCATAGAAATAATTATATGCACTATTACCTCTTCACAAGGTTGTCCTGGAAATTTCTGGCATATGAATATATTCCTTTTTTCTCTAATTAATGATTTACTCATCACTTTAAAATAATAATGTATTTATTAGTTGTTTTGTTTTTTTCTCCCAGTGTAACTGCTAATTCATTAGTGAGGCGGCTAATGCTTCCCTTTGCTGGGGTCTCCTCTTGCGGAGTTGGCCAATTGCAATCTCACCTTTTCATCTCCTATGGAAACAGAGCTGGCCTACTTGGAGGCACTTGGAGGTTGCCCGAGGTGATGAGCGTAAGCTCACATAATTAGCAGTGCTTAGCCAAGCATTTTTTTGCACTCGGGACATTCTGTAAGTTCGAAGGCAGGAGCAACCTAGAAAAAAAAACACACTTAAAACAAACGGTTATGCTGAAGGCAATAATGCGATTAATCATCTCTCGTGCCATAGCTTGTCCCAATGCTAATAACGACAGAGCATTTTCATATGAAGATCATGACAGACTTTCCACCTCTAGTGTTGGTGGAAGTCCTCCTGAACTGTCACACGAATATCATATAGATGTAGGTCACAGATCATGCTGAATAGCCTTTTTTGCCCACGGAGTTCTGTTTTTTTCAATTCGAGATGTTCAGATGATATGTTTTTTTTTTTCCCCCATTTGTAGTCACTGGCAGGCTGGTACGTCAGTGAAACCAGCAAGGGTGGTACATGTCTGTAAGGCCCCAACCCATCCGTACACAATCCTCTAGATAAAAAGCTGGAAAGCCGAAAAATTACAGTATAAAATAAAACGTAGCGACCTCAGCCCGGGCCAGATGGCCATGAGGTGATCTCGGTTTATGTACTCTGAAGCAGATAACAGTGCCCGACGTACTGCTGGCACGGCCTGGAGCCGGCACAAAGCGGCGGGCGGAAGGGACCGCGCTGAAGGCACCATCTGTCACTCACGCCCCCGTCCCGAGATCAGGGTGCCGCGGTCCGTCTCCGTGGGGAAATATAAAAGCGCCCGCGTTACATCTCACTGACATCCCCCAGAGCCCCCCTCCCCCCTCACGCACACGGCTTTCCGGAGTCATTCCGGCAACTGGGGCTGCTTGCCGTTTTTGGCGAGATAGCCGGACCTCGCTACTTCCTGTTGGAATCTGTGGGAGCCAGTGTATCCAAGCTTGGCTGTTCTCTGCTAAGCATTAATTTGAGAATCTTAATGTATAGCTGCTAATTAGCACAATACTTACACTGTGTTTGGGAATATTGGAAGCATGACCCCCCCCCCCCCCCCCCCCCCCCCCCGCCCCCCCCCTCGCCCCCCCCCCCCCCTCCGCTTTCTCCCCTCTCTCCGGCCTCCTCGCCTGTGGCGCGCCCTATGTCCTTGCGCTCTGT
>JAODKM010000042.1:10230121-10249403 GCA_026780845.1 Petrocephalus sullivani
TTGGGGGGTCTTTCTTCTTCGCCCTTCCTCCCCGCCGCCCCCCCCCCCCCCCCCCCCCCAGAGTGAAGGCACCCTGCTAGCTACCGGCTCCTATGATGGATTCGCCCGAATATGGACTAAAGACGGTGAGGCCTGTAATCACCCCCATGCCATAATGGAAAGTAACAATCCACTGCGGTAGGTGATCCTCCTCAGCTGTGTTTCACTAACGTGTGCTCTGTGACTGGCAGGTAACCTCGCCAGTACCCTGGGTCAGCACAAAGGTCCTATATTTGCTTTGAAGTGGAATAAAAAAGGAAATTTTATTCTCAGCGCCGGCGTGGATAAGGTAACGCTTTAGTCCAAGTGTTTGCACGGCTGTGAATTTCTTGGTCAGCTTGACGGACACTGAGAACGTGGTGTTTCTCTCCTAGACCACCATCATCTGGGACGCGCACACAGGAGAGGCTAAGCAGCAGTTTCCTTTCCATTCAGGTGAGCTGTGGCTGTGCCAGCTGTGCTCGGAGCAGGGCTGATGGTGCAGTCCTTCCAGCTCACTCTGGCCATTAATGCTCTCGTTTGTGTGCGTCTCCCCGCGGCAGCCCCGGCGCTTGACGTGGACTGGCAGAGCAACAACACCTTTGCGTCCTGCAGCACGGACATGTGCATCCACGTCTGCAAGCTGGGCCAGGACCGGCCGGTCAAAACATTCCAAGGACACACGGTACACGCCTCCCCACGCCCCAGGCGCCCTCCACCAGCCAGGCTGCCATGCTTCTGCTTTTAAATCTCTTCCTGTCTTTTCCCCTAGAATGAAGTCAATGCCATCAAGTGGGATCCAACTGGCAACTTACTGGCCTCCTGTTCTGATGACATGACCCTAAAGGTTGGTAATGCGGTCAAAGACACATCAGTCATTCGCTTGTGTTAAGATAATCTCTCTCTATCTCTCTATTAGAATTATTGGTGTTGGCCTTGAATGTTTCCCTCTGTTATGGGAATAGGATTATTATTACTATTATTATTTTTACTATTATATATATATATAAATAATATCTTCTAACGTGATCAGGGTCATGGGTGGGCCTGAAACGCATCCTAAGAGGGCACACAAACGGGCGTCCGTCATGGGTAACGTCACTGGTGCATTAGAAGAAATGCTTTGTTTTTGCCGTTGTGCAAACATCATAGAATAAAGTCTGAAATTACGTAAACCTCGGTGGTATAGCCTACAACACATCTATGCCGTATTGTATAGCCTGAATATTGATAAAAGTTACTGTGCAGTATATACATAAACATGGCTAAAAATATATACGTTATCAAGTATTATGTTCTGTGAGTGTACTTTTATATGATTTGTGTACACCAACATCACCACAAGCACATGTATAATGAGTGCTATGACATTACGATGGCAGCACCATCTGTAGGCCATAGGAATTTGCAGCTCCGTTATAATCTTACGGGATCGCTGTCATGCAGTATATGCGCTCCGTCACTGCCTGGAATGTTGCTTTGCGGAGCGTTACTGTACTATATGAGACCTTGGTTTTCTTTTACATGTTATGTATTCTTTGTGTAGGCAAACTACTGATTTATGGTAAAACTTGTACTGTTGTTTTTGGTCCACAAACAGACCAGATGAAAAAATGGTACTTTTGATTGCATCATTGTGCCCTGCAGTATTACGGGTGACCCTCCACACTGCGTCTACACTGTTTGACACCCGCCGGCTGCTCGCTCCGGGACGCTGTTATGCCTCTTAACCTCGTCTGGCTTTGCTACAGATCTGGAGCATGAAGCAGGACACCTGTGTGCACGACCTGCAGGCCCACAGCAAGGAGATCTATACCATCAAATGGAGCCCCACGGGGCCTGGGACCAGCAACCCCAGCGCCAACCTCATGCTTGCCAGGTGTGGCCCTAGGACGTCGCCCTGGGTCTATACAGGCCAGCAGCGGTTAAACGGCCGCTCAGCTAGAGGGCTGCGGGGCGCAAGTGCTGCAGGAGTCCTGCTGTGTGCAGGACATGCGCTTCTGCTTAGCTACTCTTAAAGTAGTCCACTTACTTTATGATACTCTACTGCTATAATAATAAAGATGATGATAATAGTTGTTACTTATTGTTTATCTGCGGTGTCATAATGGGTTGTTTCAAGGGGGGTAATAAGTGCGACGTGTTGGAAAGACACTACACTGAAGATGAATGTCCAGTTGCACCCGGTGTCGAGTGCTGTGTGGAGCCAGGGCAAGCAGAGACCATTCCCCCCTCTTTCCAAACAGTGCCTCGTTCGACTCCACCGTCCGCCTGTGGGACGTGGACAGGGGCATCTGCATCCACACGCTCACCAAGCACCAGGAGCCCGTCTACAGCGTGGCCTTCAGCCCCGATGGGCGCTTCCTGGCCAGCGGCTCCTTCGACAAGTGTGTCCACATCTGGAACACACAGGTAGGGCAAGCAGGGCCCAGTGGGGGGTTCGGGCTCTGTCACTCCTGAAATGTTTATCATTAATTTACATCTGGATAAAGGGGTTTGCCAGTCTGTATTATAATTACAGGCCGTTACATTTGAAATAGTGATGCGCATTCAGTAGTCATCAAACATTGAATTTTGATCTGTATCCGGGCTAGCGATATGCCGTTACAATGCTTTAGCTTATGCCGGGCGATGGCAGCATCCGTACAGCCACGGTTCCTGTGATCTCTGTAATGATCACGAGTGTGAACATCTCATACGGAATTTAACAGCATATTGACAGGGTTCAACCAAATTTTCTATATAGCCCATTATATCTATTAAATGCTCAAGTGTGTGATGTTAT
Source organism: Petrocephalus sullivani (assembly GCA_026780845.1). Lineage (NCBI taxonomy): Eukaryota > Metazoa > Chordata > Actinopteri > Osteoglossiformes > Mormyridae > Petrocephalus > Petrocephalus sullivani. The sequence continues at coordinate 10,232,925 of JAODKM010000042.1, forward strand.
ATATTCATATTCGACTATTTTCAACTTACGATGGGTTTATCAGAATTTAATTTTTCGAGGAGCATCTATATAGTGACGATATTCCGGCATAATACACAGTAATAAAGTATAGGCAGTAGAAGACAATAGAGCTGGTGGCTGCAAGCGAATGAATTGGGAGTCTAATATGATTGGTTTCTTGAAACCGAATGGGCTTGTGATATAACTTATTGATAGGAACTCGTGAACTGAGAATGTAATGTGATTGGTTGATGGGGATGACTCAACTCTGAGTGTAATATGATTGGACCACATCCAAAACTCGTGGGTAAAAGCTTGATTGTCCTTGTGTTCACAGACAGGCGCTTTAGTCCATAGCTACAGGGGAACAGGGGGCATCTTTGAAGTTTGCTGGAATGCAGCAGGAGACAAAGTAGGGGCGAGTGCGTCGGACGGGTCTGTAAGTGCTGCCGCCGGCCCGTCTTTCCCTCCGCCTTCTGCTCTGTGTTTTCTTTGTTACAGTGTAGTAGCCTGTTTAACAATGGATTATCTGATACCTTAAATTATTTAGTGCGCATGTGGTCCCCCCCGTTAACCCCTCACCCTCTCCTGTGTGTGCCCTGTGCAGGTTTGCGTATTAGACCTGCGGAAATAACGCTACCAGTTGGAAGCCATGGACCGACTATGAATGTGTACATAGCCAAAATGACTCTCCCTGTCCCATGTACCGCTCCAGTCCCTACTGAAACCATGGTAACCCACTACAGCCAAATTGGGCTCCCCAACACCGCAGGCCTGAGCAAGTGGAGGGGTCCCTCTCAGAACAGGGGGGCTCTCGCAGGCGTACATGAAAAGGGACTTCTGTAAGTGACACAGGAAGAAAAGAAAAACAAAAAAAAGGCAAGGACCCATATATGTACCAAAATTTTAAACTTTTCTTTTTGTTCTTTCAACCAGAATCAACATGTGGCGGAGGGGAGAGAAACTATTTTTGTTGGTAGATCAGTTTGTGTGTGAGGACATATCAGCTTTCTTAATTCTACAGTTTCCTTTCTTTCGTTCCGTTTTTTGAACGTTTAACAGTTTTAGGTTACAGTTGCATGAAGCGGAGTCAGTAATTGGCGCAACTCTGTCAGTTTCTTTTATACCGAAACAGAAAACAGTTATATAAAAAAGAGCTGTCTTTGGTACTGTACTTTTTGTGGTTCAAACATATTGTGGGGGACTGATACATTGAATTTCAATTTCACTTTTCCTTATTTTTCAAATGTAGTTTTGATGCTATGGTTTTACTGGTGATCTAAATGCAGTAGAGTTTTTGTTTTGTTTTTTGTTTTTTTAAAGGGGACATTTACTCTGCCTGATTTAAAGGATTACAAAAACAAGATGGGCACAAAAAGGGTAAACGATGCTCTATGCATTATTTTGCTTTAAAAACCATCATTATGGTTGGATTGTGCACTATTACTAGAGCAACATTAAAAAACTAGTTCATTCATAGATCTCTCCGGACAAAGGTTTACTGCTGTAACTGTTACAAGATGGCACCATTCATTAGCAAACTGCAGATTTGCTTTCCTTGTTTTTGTCTGTGAGCAACTAGGTTACAGTATTAATGACTGATACTGTGTGTAGCTTCTGGAGAGACGTTCACAGGATAATGTTGAATCCATGTAATACTGTCGTGCAGCAGGCTAAGGTCCCTGTACAAAGAGATCACTGTAAAAGGGAAGACTTGCTGTAAGTTTCCATTTTTATTACTATCACAGTAGGGATTTTGCTTAGGCCGTATCGTAACAGTGTTTTTTTCCCCCTCATACTTTGAAGGATTCTAGGTAATTGTGTGCTAAAATAGAGCTAAAAGATAATCAGCCCTCACCCTCACTTGCTTATCTGCCTGCATACCGTTTTAATGTTATGATTGGTTGTTTTATTTATTTTTCACCTTCGATTTTGCATTCATACCTCTTAAAAACAAATCTCCCCGAACACAGAAACGCGATGAAACGTCACCTTATTGTCCATCTAGGGTTTCTGGTCAACGATCACGCTCAACTAAAAATTGAAGCTTAAAGCAAGTCTGGGTGTTGGGCAGGGAATTTGAGATGTTTGAAGAATATGACATGATGACATGGAGAAACATTGTAACTATAATATATATATGTCTGTGTAATTACAGGGAATTATTTTATATACTACTCATATGTAAGGATAGTTTATAAATTCAATCAGTATTACATTTAAAAACAAAACACACTTAACAGTATGAGAGATAATTACTGTATGCATCACATGGACAAAGTCTCTGCCTTTAAATAGCATATTTAGTTCTCCTTTATAAAATACCATTAGACTGTCATAGCAAAACAAGACCACTTTTTCCCCATGTCTGTACTTGAAATTCAGTAGCAGATTAATGCTTTATTCTTGTCTATATAGACTAGAATGTGAACAGACGGAGGGCGTAAAAGCCATTTAATTTCATTTTCAGTAGCTTCTGCAGTTATCCCAGTGCCCGAATTTGTGAAAGAAATAGAATATTGAATTTGATAATTTGGCTTTGTGGACGTGCATTTATTGCACTGAAAGCAGCCAACCCCCGTGGAATTCAAAGTACTGTATCATAGTGTAAATGGATATAGAAAATCACTCTTTTTTAAGCCTTATGTAAATTTTTTTGTTTACAATATTGCTTTATTTACGATCGTAAATTTTATACAGAGTTTACTATTTGAATTTTTCTTTAAATGTGTGAATCTTAGTAGATTATACCATCTGGACAGTTTATTATACAGTCTATGACCGTGGAATGGTATTTTATAACATCTTGTTTTAAAAGAAGTGTGCTTTTTACAATGGAGTCAGTTGTTTTGCTTCCGTTCTTCATGCTAACTCAAACCATAATCGTACCCTTACTATGTGTATGGCCCTGAAGGTTTTGTACTCTTTGGAAACTTTTGTAATTCTCAATAATTTGTAGCTATTCATGCAAAACGAGAAATGACCCGAAGAGAAAACGTGGTGTACCATACCACCCCGGACCGTGTAAATACCACCGTCTTTGGGTCCGATTTGGGTCCTGGCCTGTGTCATCATTGCCCACACCCCCCCTTCCATTTTCTCTGACTAAATAGCTTTTTTGGTTGCATATTCCCTTTGCATTGTGTTGATCTGACCCTTGTAATTTGAATCAGATCTGAAAAAGAAAGTCCAGAATAAAATATATTTTGATATTATCGCAGTGTTTGAGTATGTGTATCAGGTTGCTTTTAGACAACACAATTTGCTCAAAGGGAGTTTTTCTCTATCACACAACAAAATGAAAAGTGTTCCTGTATAAACATTGCATTTCTGAATGCTATGACCTCAAGCCCACATCTGTGGCTGGTCTGTGAAAACCCCTGATCATGTCCAAACGGAAAACGGCGGGCGTTTAACCTATCATTCAGACTAAGCGAGCAGCACTTAGATTGTACATGTATTTAAATCTTTATAGGTAAAGGACACAGCTCTCAATGCAAGAAGAACAGCCAGTCACCTCTAGGTGAGCTGAGAGGACAGATTGTATAGCTAGACACTTAATTGGGGCCTCCATGATTTACAATGCATCTGTTTCTCCTGGGATTCTGTCTGTCAGTGGTAATAAAAGTGAATTGGTTAAGTGTCCTCTTCCTGGAATCTTTCTGCTGGGACACCGCTGCCCAGTCCCTAGGGGTATAGCTCCAGAGAAGCCGGGAACATTTACAGAACAATTTAATTTAGAAGACAGACATGCTGAAGCTACCGGTTAACATTAGCTCATCTAGCATATGACTTAATGAAGAACCGAGGCTAAGCGTTTGGGGCATTCGGTTTCCTTGGAAACATGAAGTCAGAGCATGTACATTACATCAGTGTTCAGTTACACGTGTAGGCGACTGCATCTTGACTGAGTCCGCTTGTTTACATTTTGACGATTAGCTAAAGGGTGAAAATGGAGCTGAAAATATATTTCAGTTTTTTGCCAATATCCAATTTTGAGTTCCTGATTCTTGGGCATTCTGTCAAAAAAAGTTTTGAACACCATAATGCAGGGGTGGGCAATCTTATCTGCAACGGACCGCTGTGTATGCAAGTTTCTGGAATAACCTTTAGGTCAGCTGTTCAAACCCAGGTGTGAGGACTCTTTCACCAATCAGTGCTCTAATTAGTAACCTAATTACAGGAGTAATTAGGAGTTGCAGTGAAAACCTGCGTACACACCAGCCCTTTGCGAATAAGATTGCCCACCCCTGCCCTAATGCAACACCATTCCGGAAAATGTTCCGTTGGAAAAACAAGAGCAGCTTGTAATTCTGAATATATTTAAAAAAAAAAAAAACGGCTGTTCAGTTTTTAGCCACAAATAGAGGAAAACGTAAGTTATAATAAAATCCAGTTTGATAACTGGCAAGAATTCCATGTTTCACCGGATTGGTGGCGACTTATTCAATCAACCATGGTATATCCTCAGTAGAATATCTGTTGTGACAAAACTGGTTGACGGTATAAAAACATACTTTTTGTTTTGTGTCTTAATACGTAAACACTATGAAACATTACGGTTGTATCTGGGTAAATGATAAATGTAAACTGTGATTGCACTGAGCATAAATCAAACTGCAACTGGCAGCCGCAGTCTCGTTTTGGGCTGTGGTGGCGTTTGACTCTATGCCAACGTTTGCAAGGTCACCAGTTCAAATCCCCCGGCTGGTAGAGAGATGTCACCACTGCCCCCTTAACCCCAAATGCACCGGAGACAGTCTGACCCTCTTTTATTCTCACTTTGTATGTTACTTTGGATAAAAGCACCAGCTAAATAAATGTAGCATGAAGTTTTTCCTAAGGCCAGTTGTGATTTAATTCATGATTATAGTGGTAATTATGTAATGGCCCTCCAGGGGGCGCTGTGCATGTGCCTTGGGAGTTCATTAAGTAAGGTGTGAGGCTGATGCTGTGCATCCCAAGGCAAACCCAGCCTCCATCACGCTGCTGAGGCCCGGAGTTTTCTCTGATTTCCATCACGAACTTCCATTGTCACTCCACTCAAAAGTCCCCCCCCCCAACCACGTGCCAAAATACAGGTCATACAAAGTTCCCTGAATGCTTAAGGTGCCATAAACACAGAGGCGATGCAGAGTAAGTTCAAAGGAATTAATGCAGGGCAATAACCGGGCTCAAGTGTAGAGGCAGCCCAAAAGTTCTGAAAGCTTCTGGGGGCGGTTATGCCTCTCTTGTAACCACCAGTGGTTATAGATCTTCTTCAGCTCCTTCCATATGATTTGTCTTGAGGTGTTTGGAGCATGGCATCCTGTCAATAAGCATGCTACTATGCCGTGAACCAGCTCTCTTCGAGATTACCGGGGCGCTTGTGGGAGTTAAAAACGTGTCGGGGTGGAGTAAATCCTGCTGTAGCCCAGCTTGACCTTTTTAAAATCTCAGATTGATTTGTTCGTCTTCCATAGCAACTTCACGCTGACGGAAACGACGAGGAACATGCAGGTAGTCGTGCAGTCACTGGGTGCCATGCTTAAATTCAGCCTCTGCCGTGTTAATGAAGCATGTGAAGCCATGTGCCATTAACTGCTGAACATAAGGAACGGCTAGAATGTCGGAATGCAAAAACCACATCAGATATGGAAGAAATCTGTATGTTTTGGAATTTTTCAAATCAAACCTGGAATACAAATAGATGGAATTAATTTCTTAATTCAGCATCTGACTTTAGATTCTGGAATGTGCAAAGTAAATAAATAAAATTCCAGTTACAACTCTAAAGGCATTTTAATGCGATCAAAAAGCTTTAGCTATTGTTATATCCCTTCGCCTGGCCCAAAACCTAAAGTAATTCTAACAGAATAAATTGGTAACCTTTGTTGTAATATCACATATTAAACACTAGAGGGCACTCAAGACCTTTCCACGACACCTGCGCACACACCGGAAATACGACATAAACGTTTTCTAATGCTGATTTTGATTCGATAGGCATCAAATATGAAAATATTTATCAGTAAAGAGAGAACAAATGCCGACCCAATTATTTTCTTCATCCATGTTCGGAAGAGCATTCACAGTGATGTTCAATAATGACCAGCTGCCAGACACCATACTTTTGTATCCTTATATTGTGCGACTGTTACAGCTAAAATATTTATGCCATGAAACATTGTTTTTATATCAACATTAATTTATTTAATTTTACTGTTTATTGTCTTTATTTTTGCATTAGGATCTGAAATAAGATTATTTGTTTTTTCTCATTATAAGAATGCATTATTGTTCTACGCTTATTACAGTTTGGCATTCCATCCACGGTGTTCTGCGCCTTGTACCCTGTATGTCCTGGGACAGGCTCCAGGCCCGCTGTGACCCTGAACATGAGCTGCAGTTCTGTCAAGTAAACAAATTCCTAAAGATTAAAAAAAAAAAAAAAAAAAAGTTCAGTATGAATGGGAAAGAGGCAGGAAGCAGCACCAGGCGTGTGGTTAATTGCGGTTAACTGGCTGAAATGGTACCTCTCCTGCTCTTACTCTTCCTTTATATGTGCTTTCTTACGGGGGGGGCACATCGTGGTGACATTTTGAGAGAACCGCATCTCCATCGGGCCAAGAGAGACGCCAGCGATCCTCCGGTCTTTCTGTTTTATGTGCGATAATATGCGTGTTGGCTGGCAGCAAAACACTGGCGTGGGCCCTGGATGCAATATTTGTTTGCGAAGAAACATTGTTAATTGTGTGTTAGGCGCTGGCTAAAAATATAACGGGTGCCAAGTGATGAAGGAACGGCAAAGGAACGGCGACCTGCCAGCGCAGAACAGTATCAGCCGTTCCATTTTCATCTATTTACCGTTCTGATTTTCCAGGACAGGGTCATAGTGGGAGAGAGCAGAGGGAATGAGTCAGGGTACAGCCTTGATGGGATGCCAGTCCATCACAGGGTATGTACACACACACCACAGGCAATCCAGAAACTAACTTGCCTAAGTGTTTGTTTTGACCTTGAGAGGAAACCTCTTTAACAAGGCTGAAGACGTGCAAGCTTTACACTCAGATGCAGCCGGGACTGGGAATCAAACACGCGACCCTACAGGCTGAAGTGCTAGCAATACCCTACAATATTAAACGACAGTAAACATCATTAGGAAAAATGTTTCTCAATGGCACGGATTAGAATTCCATGGTGAGCCAGGAACAGGGTTCATGGGGAGGGTTTACATGTGTGCAAAATGCAGCATAGTGTATAAACAGGGTGCTGGGCACAAGGACATATACATAGAGCATGTGTATATATGTATATAAACAAAAAGGAAGACAGCAGAAACATGACTATGCGAAATAACTGTAATGGCTGAGATCTAACAATAAATGTATAACTAATAATACTTTTGATGATAAATGGAAGGCAAAAAAGAATTCCATACTTTAATTTGGGAATGCAGACAATGTGGCATGAAATGTCACACAGCGAAACTATTGTAGAAACACAAAAGGTCGCATTTTCCATGAGAGCCCAGGGTTGCTTTAGGGAGTGAAGTGGGGGACCTTCCCGAGTCAGCCACTGTCATTCCTTTTCCATTTTTACAGGATGCTTTGCATATTCATGGATCATATAATGCTTGAGTGGATGTGGATTCATTGAGCATTTAATCCCTATTGTCTCCCGGGATCTATTGCCTTATTAAAGAACCTTGCATAATATAAACACTGCCAGGTTGCCAGAGCAGACCAGGTCCCGTGGAAATGATGAACAGTTGCCATGAAGCGATATTACCCATAAAGACGCAAGTCTCTCGCTGACCTTCGTTTGTGGGGGTGTCGGCGTGCGTGCGCTGAGAGAGTCGGCTCCCTCACCCTGAGTCTAGTCTCCTACTGCTTGCCCAACAGAGCATTTTTCTGAGTGGAGAACACCCACGTCTGAGCAGAGGATTGGAGAAAACACGACGCTGAAGCAGCCAGTATAGAGTGTCACGGCTGTAGTTAGCCGAGGTTCACGTACAGCACAGCAGGTGCGTTCTAAGTCTGTCTACGTGTCCGTAACCTCTAATGTCGCGCGCATCACGTCAACATGTCTTAAATAGCCGGAGCTGATTTAATCAGAACACGGAGAGCGGGGTGAAGCTACACACCAGAAAGACTAAGTGTCTGACTCGCCTTTAATTGAATCGCAAATGGTCTGGCCAACGACCCGAAGGTGCGCCTCTCTCTAGAAGCTGCTGACCCCATGCCATCCTTTTTCTAGCTGGGACCGGGCAGGAATACTAAGTGAAACAGGCTGAGCAGAGGCAGGCCGAGGGTCAACGTAGCAACAGGGCCCTCTGGGAAAGGTCGATGCGGGCAGGTGTGGCCCCAGGAGGTGTGGTGGTTAAGCTTGAGGCTTGAGGAGCATGCCTGTGCTTTTTACCTTGGGGGTGGTGCTGGAAGTAAATAAAAGCAATAAAATATGTAAATCACTCTGGAACATGTGACTTAGCAGAACATGTCAGCAGAGAAAGGGGCTCATGGAAGTTTTACTTTCACAAACGTTCTGAGGGCAGAATGAAAAATTATTGGTTCAGAGAGATAACCAATCAGATCTTTTAATATGTTAGCCCCACCAATCAGATGTCTTGGTCCCAACACCTCCGGTTGCTTGGACCCACCTCCTCCACAATCTCATTGGTTATCACTCTGAACCAATCATTTTTGGTTCAAACCTCAGAACATGTTTGTGTAAGTAAACCTCCCACATGCGAGAAAGGGATGGGAGATTTCAAGATGGTGAATGTCACGTGATGAAAACGGCAGAAAGACATAGCTAAAACAACAGATAACAAACTTGATTGGATTAATTGAAAATCACATTAGGCCAGTAAGGTGATTTACTATAAATATTGTTCCTCAGTGCACAATCTTTTAGTACCAGTGAGTATATGACATGATCTGGTCTGGAAGGGAACACATCCAGTTAAAACCTTTGTGTCGGGTGAAAAAACAGCAGAGCAGTTAAGAACCTACCGTGTCTGACAGTCTTTTATTATTTTTTTTGTTCAACCCTCACATATTTCTTTTCAAGCGTTGATAGTTTCAGCATTTGTGAGAGAGAAGGTGACAGATTCTGGAGAATGAGTTTTGGCGTGATGTGGAGAGGTCCCCACGGATGGGTGCCAGGTAACCGTGAAGCCCAAATTGGCTAATGATCGTCTCCTGTACATCAGCCCATCTCATAAGAGCTTTATATTGACATCTTAAGTGAGAATGATGAGTGTGTCGAGGACGCTCGCTGGGAACTTCCACTGAGCACTGAGATGATACCCATCTATCTGACAAGTGAGGGGTGCATCAATCAGCTCTCCGTTCCCGACGCTCAAATCCATCCATCCATCTGTCTTCCCCAGCGGTTGATAGGAGCAGTGCCCTGAACCAGTCATCCTGCTACCTCAGTTCTGTGTTCCGACCGCAGTTCCACACCCACTGTAGGGATTCCTCGTTTTATATTCATAAAATCCAAAGAGTGGAACAAAGGCATGATCAAGCACTGTGGGAAAATGGCGAAATAGGTTATACGCATTCACTTCACGCCGTAAATCTCACATACCCCATCGTCCATGCTTGGAGACGTTCTAGTGTAAGAACAAAAAAGCCTAAATGCGAAATAATGCTCCTCTCCTCAGCCTCATGTAGCAAAGGGGCTTATAATCTCTTTAACAATTCTTCCTTTCAGGAATTACTTATGTTCAGAACATCAAATTTTCTTCTAAACATCTGATTTCTAACAATCATTATGATTTTGTTAACTACACACCAAAAGAAAGAGAGCAAATACTAATTATCAATGTTGGGTAAGTTACAATTTTCGTTACTCGCAAAAGGCCAACAAACTTAATTAATTACAGATAAGTTCCAGAAGGTCCAGAAAGTACAAATCCAGACCAAGGTTTTGTTTCAACCAACCAGTTGAGCCTAAGGAGTCACAGTCACAGAGCACTCAACTGGTTGGTTGAATCAAAACCTAGGTCTGGATTTGTACTTTCTGGACCTTCTGGAACTTACCTGTAATGGATTAATTACTTTCCTCAACACTGATAATTATTTATATTGAAGGAACAACAGTACAGTGTTGCAGGACTCAAAGGCAGTAGACACTAGCAGGGATAGTCCATTGCAGGAAGCTGCGTTTTTAGCTCCTGTAGCTTAGTCATTAGTGCATTGTGTTAGTAACGCAAAGGTTGTACAATCAAATCTCAGGTAGCTCAAATTAATTGTAACCCTTCCGCTCGTTGTTGCTTTGGATGAAAGTGTCATAAAAATGAATTAAACGTCATTTAGAGTCATTAAGTCACTTAAAATGTCTTTGGACTGTGTGAGGGAAGTTGTGCAAACACAGGGAGAACATGTCAAGTCTTTATTCAAGAGCATGATCAGAAATCAAACCCTCAACCCTGAAATCATGAGGCAACATTTTCTATGTTTCTCAACCCAGTCTTCGGAGACCCCCCGACGGTCCACATTTTTGCTCTCTCCCAGCTCCCATAATAAACAAAAATACCTGAGACTTCTTTTGATGTTAAGTAACCAGTGTATGTTGTAAACAAAGAGAAAACCAAAGCAATTTAATGTTACAGTGCTGACATTTCATTGCTTGTTCTCAGAGGAATTATGGGAAATACCTGCATATGCCACTTCTTGCCCTATCCTGTCATTTTCTGTAAATGTGACTTGGTTAGTGGCGTTTATTAATTATGCAATTATCACGACAACCATGTGCTTCTCATGTGCAGAGTGTTCTTTCATTTGCTTACGGCTTGGGAGCAGAATGATACAATAATTCTTCATAGTATGAGTGTGGTAGCATTTAACATGCTGGTTAAGACCTGGGAATGAACTGGTCGCAATTCACTGAGCACCTCTGCTGCCATACCCTAAGGCAAGGTTTGTAAGCAGAAAGGGGAAAAAAAACCATCTGGCAGTGCGAAACTCCAAGCCGAGAATGTAGCTGACGCAGGAGTATCAACTTCTGATTTGTTAATGAATTACCCAATTAACACTATAAAGAAGCCATTGGCAGGTGTAAAGCCTTTGGTTAGGCAGGTGTAGGAGTATCAACAAGGAAACTAAGAGAAGCTGGGCTCGCAGATAGAGATGACCTGGAAATGCACAAAGGGGAATAATATATCTCTGCATATTCAATGGCTAAAGAGGTTATGGCGAAATGCTGACCCGTACAACTTTGTGGTTTATCTCATAATTTTGTGATAAGGCTCCTTTGTAACATTGCTTTAATTGTCTGAATGTAAGATGGTGCCTTTATAAAGCCAAGTGAGGCTTCATACCATGAATTCAGACACAGGGTAGCAGTGACTAAGGGTTAGTTGATATTATGGACTTTCAGTCACTGGGACCCGTTGCTTGTACACAGCACCAATTGATCAATCTTTGACACCCTGGAAGTCTTTTAATAAATATATTTGGATGGACTGAGTAGAGTAGGACTTTAACACAGCAGGGCCAAGTAGCTTTGGCGCGGCCACCTGCGAGGAGAATCCGCAAGTTAGCAGCGTGAATCACCGGGCCGGCGTTTTGCTAAGGTTCCTATGGAGACCGTTTCATTCCCAGCTGAATAAAGAGAGCCCCAGAGATCCGAGACAGGAGCTCTGCTTTACCTGGTAAGGGGGTCGTCTGGGAGCTATAAGTCGACTGCTCTGGTCCTGGGTTTACACGCACATGGCGAGGGCACGGCATGGGTGGTGGTGGGGGGGTGCCTTTCCGCAAATTTCCACAGGTAGTTGTTGCATCAAAACGCAGGACTGTAGAAACGCAGAGGGCTCTTTGGATTTTATTTTTTTTTTTTAGAGCGCTATTAAAATAAATATCAGAATTTAAATTTTACATTGCATTATTTATTCGCATACTGGATGCCTTCATCTAATTTTAAACCTGTCTATTTATACGACTGGAATTTACTGAAGCAACTCTTGCCAGGAAAGCTGCTCTTAGGATGTAACCATGGACTTTTGGTCACAAATCCAATTCTTTGGCTTCTCTGCCACCTGCTACCCATAAATGTAATATGAATATAAATAACAAGTAATATAATTTTGATGCAGACTACAAATTTCAGTTGAACGCGGCAAAGTGTAAAAATACAAATGGCTCTGTAGTCCTGAGCAATTTCAATGTGCAGCTTACTGTATTTCAGATGCTTCTAAGACATTTCTTCATGCATCGTTCTAATTTGTTTCACTGCCATTAAGATGTACAATATGCCATGCTTCTCAGCTAAAACTGACACAGTTTCCATGGAAACCAACACTATCCCACTATGAAATGAACTAAGTAAAAACAGCCTCCAAGGGCAAACTTGAATGCTGGCGCCCGCCCATCAGCTGTAAAATGAGGTTCTGGACTAGAATCAAAAGAGATGATATCAAGCGAACGGAGAGTTCCGTTTCAGTTTCGGAACGAGCTGAAATGTGGTGTGGTGACTGAGTTTTAGGATGTAGAGGTCTTGAGCCTAAATGATCATAAACACGGACTGCTAGTCACTTCCAACTCTGTCAAGCTGGCCAGGGATAATCATCTCAATTCAACAGTACAATAAGAGTACAATAAGTAATAATTTTGATCCTGTAGTGCTTTTTCTTTAAGCATTCAGCAGCTATTAATGCCAATTCTTAGAGCCATGTCGGTCCCAATATAAGGTGGGAGAGCAAAGAGTGTTTGTGCGCCTGCCAGTTGGAGCCTCACTTAGAAACCACAGTCCAGCCTGAAGAGTAAATTAAAAGTCTTAAAGCATCACAAAACAAGGCGGGTAGGAGGTCATTCCAGTTTGGAAGATGTGAATAAACATCTCAGTCAGATTTAGCAAATTTTTACAGCTCATGCAGGAATCAAAAAGTAAGTTCCGTGGGGTCAGCTAAGTAAAGAATGGGTTAGACACGGTGACTAATTAAGGGCAGAAGGGTGACTCAGCACTGGCTCACACCTCCTGGGTCTCTGTAAAGAAAGTTTGCTCCCCAGTAAAGCAGCACTATTGTTTGAAGAGCTTAATGACTTATACGACTGATGCCTGTTCTAGTTGTCATGGCACCCACAGAATATCTACAGCATGCATTCCTTGGTGAACAAGTGTCTTCACACTGAAGATGAGGACCCTAATGAGCCTCCGTGAATGACACCCCAATTCACTGGATAACTGCTCTTCACATCATGAATGGCGCGGATGTGATTATTACAGGCCTTGAGTATTTCCGACTTACAGGATACTTTACTACGACGTGGAATGTGCAGCAATTAAATAATTTACATTCGCATTTTGTGCATTCAAGTAAAAATTGGAAAACTGGGGTAGCGCGGACGTCGGTTATTAAAGAAGACGTCATCCTTCTGTCATAGATAACATCTGAGCATATCTCTATTGCTGCTCACTTATTAGGAATGAGGGTTTATTTAAAATAGACTGTATGGCGGAGAGGAAAGCCTATAAATGATGATTTATCATAGTACATATGTAAGAACGGGAGCATTTTTTATCCATCCTTGTCAATTCCTATTTAAGTCACGTATTCCAAACTTGTCTGTTAATGTGTGTGCTTAACATTCTCCTGCACATGATTGCATCAGTACTGTCATCTTGATACTAAACCCTGAAAATGTCATGGTGATAATTTCTCGATTCCCCCCCCCCCCCCCGCTATAAGTGGGTCCTCAAGAAATCTTTTGTTTGGCTTTTTTTTAAATAACAGTCATTGTATTTAATTGGCTTTGTATCCAAGGACTGTAATTACCTCTACATCCTTAAAACAACAACAAGAAAAGAAACCTATCACATTCAATTTATTTTTATATAGCATTCTCCACATCTCGACTGAGACATTTAGCAAGTTAATTGGATAAGGCTTAAATACATAAACGGATACCGTGACACAAAAGAGATTAATGATATACAGTATGAAAAATCGGATGAGTAGAAGAAGCCTCCTTTTGTAGCTATACGATAAAAAGCCCCACGGGGCCCCAGTCTCCCTGTCCCTGATGCGATGCTAACCTAATACAATCAACATAAAAATGCGTAACGCTTACAACACCGCAGGCTTCCTGGTCACCTAGCAATGTTCTGCGTGTCACTTAGGCCACTGCATAGATCGAGGGGGGTCCAAGGCTTATTGGGGAACAGGGCTGTTGGGGGGGGGGGGTGGTTAAGACAGACAGGCATTAAAACAGGGTTGTGTAACATAGCATTGAGATTGCAAAATTAACACAGGACAGAGCACAGTTCTGCCCCAGCGAGGGAGCACGGCAGCAAGAATCAGATATCACAGACAGACTACACTGTGATCTTTGTATCGCACCACTTCCAAAAAAATTAAAAAAAATAAAAATAAAAAAAGACTCCCAAATGGCAACATGCCGGCCCTATGTTATGCTTCGCCAAGGATGAGCTACTGAAGCATTCGTGGGAAGCTTGCGCATTGACATTTAACGCGAATAAATAAATAATACGTATGTTGTGCTTGGAAGGGGAAAGCATCTCTGAGCAAAAGGCTTGTTAAATCCTCGTCCTTTTTGTTCAATTGTGCATCAAACCCATAAAAGGACTCAACTGCTAGCTACTGAGTCACCAACAGCATCAAACCAAAGCTGCTAAGATGGTGCGCTGTGCAGAGCAGGCCTCTTTGTCGGGGAGACGCCGGCTCTCGCTCCGCTCCCGCAGTTAGCCATTCTGGCCTCGGCTACACGCCTTTTGACATTTTCTTTCCGGTGGTGTAAGTTTTCCATCGATGCTGCCATCGATTTTTTCTTCCTTTTTCCCAGTACAGCCTGCGCCACCATCATGGCCGCTTATCTCTCACGCCTTTCAGCATCTGTGAACTCTCCCAAGGTCCCTCTCAGAAATCTGTAGATGTTGTATGTATTTCTGGAGTCCGGTGTAGAATTTGGCTTGGGCACGGAAACCGCTGGAGATGAGGTGGGACCCGATGAAAGTTTGTGGGCTATTAATAACTGTCCGTGCAAGTCGCTCTTTGGCAGAGACAAATCTCACCCGTAGATTTTTCACACGAATATATTTTCTGCCTGTCGACATGCAGCAGGATTCCTGTCACATCTGATTATTTCCCGCCTTCCAGGTTCTTCCGACGACTGACTGGGCTTTACTAATTCATTTATTTATTCAAGTAATTCATTTATTCTGCTGTTTCAGTGATGATGGCAGCCTGTTAGAGAGATCTGAGAGCAGTAATTACTGAGTGTTTTCATTAGAACCCCGGGAACTCACTCATTACTCACTTTATCCGAGCGGTTGCTATGTAATTGGCTCAGAGGTTATCCCGAGCACATCAAACCAAGATACTGCCATCACAACCTATCTTCCTGCTTGTTCTGGTTCAGTGCACTCAGAGAAATTAGTGCAAACAACAGGCAGTCGGACCTCATTTGCTAATGGCGGGGCCAATTTCACAGTTACAGTAAGATTAAATTAAGCCTAATTCATTTTCAGAGTGAACATGCCCAACACTTTATTAACGTGGTTTATAGTGGATAAAAAAAAAAAAACATTTCAGAGATGTGCAAACAGATTCAATTTGTGTACGGGATACGGAATGAACTTGGGCTGGGCCCTTTCTACCATCTGGAAAGACATGTTGTCAGCTGTAAAAGTGACCCTTTGTAAGGGCTCATGTTGAGTGTCTCCCTTTAATCAGCTTTGACTGATTAAACCATGGTAATCCTATATCAAAGATGCATTCCAGCATGTCCTATTAAGGTGGGGGGGGGGGGGGGGAACCTAGCCGTCACTCCAGGATGGTGAGGAGTCACCGATTCTTCATTTTGTTCTGGAGAATTCTCTAATGCCAAGTGCATGTGAACAGACGCATTAGACAAGCAGTTATAAACGCCACTGAGCAATCGCGGCGATCATAAATATCGCAGCAAAATAACTAGTCTCCGGAAAGGCAGTTACTGCTGAAAAACATTTTGAATCATCTAATTTTTATAAGTTACTAAAAGTGCCAGACCTCGTTAACAGTTATCATCAATTTTTGAGTCATAAAATGCATTAAAGAGAGTTGAGATCTTCATAAACTGTGCGAGAGCGTTTCTGTATGTGTCTGTGTGGGCGGGTGAGGGTAGGTGCGGCTGTGACTCATGTATATATTATTCTGGTGTCGTGATTGAGATTAAGGTTTATCCCACAGAAGTCACTAAGTAGTCACTAAGGAATACAAACACGTGTGTCTCTGAACTAACAGTGAGCTCGTTCCATTATTACAGGGTCAAAGGTCACAGCCAGGGCGGGAAACTGCACGGGCGTGTGGAAGCAGGTTTTGGCTATGTATTAAAGGCCATCTGCCCTTCTGAATCTGACCCATGCATTTGAGGAACAAGGAGGAATGTAAGTATTTTTTTTTTTGGGGGGGGGGGGGGGGGGTGCCTTGGGTGGCTTCTTTGTTTTTACTACTTCAAAATGGTTTTTGCCAATCTTTATAAGTGCTCCGGGCTT
>JAODKM010000042.1:10276938-10287383 GCA_026780845.1 Petrocephalus sullivani
GTTTGGCATCAGAATGGCTAAAGGTGCATCATCTGGGAGATTTTGAATGTGATGCGACTGCTGGTGCCAGACACTGTAGTTCCAGCATTTTAGAAAGAGCCACTCCCCTGGGATTTTACAGAGAGTGGTGCAGTAAACAAAAAAAAAAGAGAGAACATCTAGTTTGTGGCAGTTGTGTGGATGAAACCTTATTAATGAGAAGTCAGAGGAGAATGGCCAGACTGGTTAAAGCTAACAAGAAGGTCACAATGCAAAAATAATAGCTTGGTACAGCAGTGATTTGAAGAAAGGTTTCTCTGAATGTGCAGCTCATCAGTACTCAAGCAGTACTGAAGGTAAAAACTGGTCTGGGTCAGCCTTAGCTACATGTCGCTAATACAGAATATTGCTGTTTAACACTGTCCCACTATTGTAAACCATATCCAATTTGATTGATACTTTGACCAACGGGTGCATGTGTTCCACTCGCTCAGCAGCCATACCTCTTCAGCTGGCAGATCTCCCAATTCCCACTCAACAAGCAGGGGATAATGACAGTCCATCCATCTTCAAAGCGCTTATCCTGGGCAGTGTCACAGGGGGTCTGGAGCCTGTCCCAGGCAGCACAGGATGGGACGCAAAACTCTGGTACACGCTGAATAGGTCGACGGCAGTCAAGGTGAAAATTTACTTCATTCTAATTAATCCCGCTATACATTAGTCAATTCAATATGTTATTAATGTGAGAGAGATGACAACTATTATCAATTGTTAATCTGACAAAGTTATGTTTTGACTGTTCATTTAGTTATACTTATTCTTTTGAACGAGTTTTCAATATGCTAAATTATTTAAGTTTAGCTAGCTAGCATTGTCAGTAGGCTTAGGGCTGCGAGTGACGAAACGAGATGACTGTTGTGTTTCAAATTTGATTGTTAAAAAGATTATATAAAAAAAGCTATTCGATATAGAGTGTTAATGGGGTTATTAATTTCATGTGTCAAGTTGTTGACCCTATAATTGAGTTAAGTGTGGCCAGAACTGTTAGCATCAGAACTGGTAGCATTATGACTGAGTAATGAGTAATAAAGTAAACCGACGATGTTAAACTTTAACATTCTGACTAAGGTTGTGTTTAAAAGTAGCATTAGCCAACATAACTTGTCACAAACATTTATAAAGGTTTGTTCCAACTTTTGTGGCTGTCATAGATGCTGACATAGGGAACGCCTCTGTCTGGTTGCTTATGTCAGCATCTATGACTGTTTATGCTGGTGTCATGTAGCTGTCATAGAGCACCCTTAAGTAAAGTGTAACCAAATTATGTTTATGTTGCTGTAAAATTGTTATTTTATGTCAGCATAGCCGTTTCGAAACCTTTGAAAGCACAAGCCTTTCCGTTTTTTTTTTACAATATACCCATGTGTACTCTGAACCGGACCACTAGCACCTTGTTTGGCTAATCAGTACCTCTGGAAGTCATTTTGCTAATTCAGTTAATTAATAAAAAGAGCTGGTGGTGAAATAACATGAAATGGCTAGTGTGCCCCAAAGAGAGGTTTCCGACCAAAAGTTGTATTTGTATCTTCACAACCATCAAGATAACAGTAACCTTTTGGTGAATGGAATGATTTATTTGTCACTTTTTATTGTATTACAGTTTATTTGTATATATTCTAAAGTCAAATGGTGCTTTTTTTTCAAAAATACACTTACTGCCTAGATAAATAGCTTTAAACATATTTTGGCTGGCTAAGATGTTTTGAGTGGTACTGTATATCAGTTGGAAGTAAATATATTCAGAAAAATCCAGGCGCCTGGACAGACAGCTCTTATGAGAGCCAGCAGCCACCTTCTGCAGACATGAGATTCTATCTCGTTCACGTTGAAGTTGTTTCTCGACTTCGCCTGTCACAACCTGCTCATCTGCGAGATAATACTGTGCGGTATGGCGATTTAAGACGAGCCAGACCAATGGCTGGCTGTACTCCACGGTCACAGAAATGTCAAGGCAGACTGGGAAAAACCTCACACAAGGCTGGCGGCAGTGGGCAGTGGAGGATCCACTTCACGTTCAGCAATAAAGTAAACAAACTGTTGATTTAATTCTGAGAGCACTAGACTAAAAGACATTAAAGAACCCATGGCAAAATGTGTTATGTAACCTGATGCCTAAAAATATGATTTTATTTTAACAGCAAATGCTTATGAAAAATTAATGAAATCTTTTCCCTTCCCGCAGTTAATTAGGAGTGGCAGTGACAGTCAGGAGAAATATACAGACACACATTGTCATCCTTGCGCCTGTAAGTTTAAAGAAAAGGGCTTAATTTAATGCAAATTGAGTTCTTTTAGACTGGCACCCTGTATATTGTATTCCCCTGCCCGTGTTCCGTCGTCGCTGGGATCCACTCCAGAGCTCCACAACCCTGACTAGGATAAGGGGTTAAAAGGATGAGTCCTTATAATAATAATTATTATTATAATAACAACAAAAGATTCAGTGGTCCCCCCACACTGTTTAAAATGAGGACCTGGCTGC
The DNA here is from genome assembly GCA_026780845.1 of Petrocephalus sullivani. Classification (NCBI taxonomy): domain Eukaryota; kingdom Metazoa; phylum Chordata; class Actinopteri; order Osteoglossiformes; family Mormyridae; genus Petrocephalus; species Petrocephalus sullivani. The sequence goes on from JAODKM010000042.1 coordinate 10,279,460, forward strand.
AGCCGTGGCCCAAGGCCAATAACATGACTGTATAGTGGGTGAAACATGCACAGACATTACATTAACCAGTCTGACCAGTAAGCAAGCATACAGATTCAAGAGAACCCACTAATAGTGATGCTCAATGGCAAAAACACATTTGAAGTGCCAGTAATTGAACAAAGTCAATGTGTCGGCTGAAGTAATCCGCAGCTTTCCCCCCCCCCCCTGCAAGAATAAACAAGAAGTACAATGACACCTTATCTACAAACAAGGGGATCAGGCTAACCCGTCTCCTCAGCCCTAAAGGTGAACTGTTTGTTTAATCAGTAAAGGGAGAAATCACCTTACTTCAAGACCTGCCACTACTGAAGGTGTGGGGTATACCAGGAGATTTCAAACAAAATATTCGGCAAAGATTCCTTCTTCAAGCCCCAAGGTTCTCACGCCATGACCCGAAGGAAGGCTCTTAATCTGATTTACCAGAGTAAAAATATCTGGCTGTATAATGCTGTGAAGTGTAAAATTGTGATAAAAAAAATCATATTAATTTTTGACAATGGCATGGTTTCAGATTCCTACTCTGAGCCACAACTGCCCCGTCCAAGAGTAAATTTATGAATATCCGATATTTTTCTGTCAATATTTTGTCTGGCCAATTGCATTAAAATTCACGGCCATATTCAGAAAGTATTCCGTCTTCCCCCGCTGGTGACCAGAGTAGATGAAAGCAGATGAACTGCTTATAATAACTTGTGAATGACCTGCATCCATACTGATCTTAAAGCCGACTCCATCAAATGTCTTCTTCCTCATCCACGCCACTGTTTCCGTCTGTTTCATTATGGCTTATTGCTCTCTTCTGTACCTGATCAAAGTTCTCGAGTTACTCGGGTCTTGAAATCCCACTTCTTGGACATTATCCACCTTTCATCATGTGAAGTGAGTTACAGATTGGCTGGGCTTAATAAATCAAATGTCACATGCTGTAATTACTTCTTAATTGTATTTTATTACTTTCAAAATAACATATTCTCACCCTCAGTCATGCTTATTATGTTCTGTCCCGTTTCATGAGTCTGACATTGATTAATAAATCAGCAGAACATCCTTCTGTAGGATGCTGGTAGCAGATTGGAGCATAACGTTACTTTCTTCAGGTAGAGCTCCTTATGCGTTCCGAAATCCTGTGCTTTGTAGTCAGAATTGAGAAATAGCCAGTTTTAATGTGTAAACAATCAGGAGTATCCCAGTATGAGTCATTTCCCTGTGTGGCTTTGCAGACATTATGAAGCATAAAACATTCTCTGTTGCAAGCCAATTAATCAGCCTATCCCCATGATCATGCTTCACTTAATATCTGGCAAATTTTATTCAAAGCAGCTAACAGTTTTTGCCCATTAACTGTGGGGTTATTTATGTGAAACTCATCTGGTCAATGGTACAACAGCAGAACATTTAACAAGATCCGGCAACCTTTTAAATTAAGAGTCTACCTCTTTAACGATCACTCCTCCAATGGGTGAGGGCTGGGGCTATTCCAGACTTGATAGGTCCATCTCTGGGTAATTTTCAGGGTTTGGAAAGTTAATTGAATCTTAACAGAAGATATGTGGTTAAATATGGTTAAATATGAAGGTCGAAATTGAAGGTTTAAAAAAGGTCCAATGCACGAGTTTCATAATTATTTATGACAAACTAAACATCCAAACCAAACATAATGTGTGGGGTAAACAGAGCTAAACAGAGCAGGTGATCATGTTATTAACTTTGCAAAGTCCATTTACACTATGGGGATGAAAAACAGACTCACTACTTTATATGAGCTGACTTTATGCACCAGAATACCTACATTTAGCTGAAGGAATAAGAGCCTCCTAATCTCAGTACCTGTTAATAATTGTGCGTACGGCCTGAGCTCAATAAGATTAATTTGCTCAGAATGGAATATGTGGTAATTTATCTGCATTGCGCTTCAGGTGGAATGATCTATCGATCGCGTATCTTATTAAATTCACTGTACGCCTCCTGTCGGGCCGGGCCTGCGGAGCGGCTTGCGGATTCCCTAACCTGCGAGCGCAGGAGGCCGTAATGCGTTCTTAATGAAGCGCTCAAAGCCCATGCGACCGGCCTCTCCGCACAGCTACTGCACTGCAAACACACGCAGAAATATGTACTGGACTGAAACAAAATAAATCACCCGACCGGAGAAACAGAAGCAGTAAGAGAGGCAATTACTGGGCGGGGGGGTACCCAGGGATGGAAAACTGAGTAGCTGGTTATTGGGGGGGGGTGCCCTGGACTTGATGGAAACATGCAAATCACATGCTTAATAATTATTTATAAAGTAACACTGAGAAAAAGAAATCTTCTTTGTTTTTTTTATATAAATGGACTGCCGACACGGTGCTAGCCGGGGTTTCGGAGTGGGGACCACGGGCTTTAGGGGTGTCCTTTAGTGACGGGGAGTGGTGGAAACGTGCCATCATTTTTACAGGGTTTCGTATTTTTTTACTACGACAGAACATTGCAACCAGTCAGTGATCAGTCTCTGCTGGCGCTGCTGAGAAACCAGTAGCTTTTTGCGCGCTCTGCGACGTGCGTCTACGCAAGAGGCTACTTATCGATTACGATTAATAACTGCGACTTTATGTCATGGGGGCGTGTCTCTCCTGCTTACGCGTCACTTCCTGCGCTCTCGTCTCCATTTCTGCGTCGACTGGCTGATCTTACGCGTCACTTCCTGCGCTCTTGTCTCCATTTCTGCGTCGACTGGCTGGTCTGGCACTGGCGACACCGCCAGATGCACCCCGTCAGGGGTCAGGCAGCCCAGATGGCGCTACGGACAGCTCCAATTTGTCTGTGACGTCTCTGTCCCCTCGCTAGGCCAGTGCGACACCTGGGCGGCTCGGCATTGAGCGGTTTGGTAAAGGTGAGCGAGTCGCCTGCTGTACGGCTGTAGCGACAGGACGAGTCTTAAATGTCAGTAGAAAAAGATGCATATATTTTCTGAGCGAAAAGAGTAGTTAGAACACGGAGCACCTGATAATAACATTAATATGCAAATTCATATCAGCAAATTAGTTTTGTGAGCAATTGATGTTCTATTATTAAATAATATTCCTTTACGAATTCAGCTTCATCAGTGCATTAAAAAAAAAGAAACTCTTAAACCTATTTTTCCCTTATTTTATTAATTTTTGCTATATTAGATTGATACCATGCTGCATTACTTAAAGCTGTCATCTATGTATAATACATTGTAGATTCCTTCACAATGCATTATAATGGTCAGGATAAGAATTAATAAAGCATTACAGCATCTTCTATTGCCAGTCATAAGGCATTATAGTGTTTATTACAATACTTCATAAGCTCCAGTGAAGCTCTGACCTATAATGCACTTTATATACCTTCATAATGCATTATAATGGTCAGGATAAGAATTAATAAAGCATTACAGCATCATCTATTGACAGTCATAAGGCATTATAGTGCGCATTATAAAACTTCATAAGCTCCAATGAAGCTCTGATCTACTGTACAATGCACTTTAGATACCTTGATAATGGCACATAGTATGTGTATATAGTATCTATATTTGTGTGTATGTCTCAAAGGAGGCCGTTATCTGCAGAAAGCATTCCGATTTGCTCGCGTGAGAGGCACACTAAGTATCAGTGATTTCAGTAGCAGTGTTGTGCACTGTGGGAGTGCTGTGACCCACCAACGCCATAAAAACCGCACTACAGACGCCAATGATTTCAGTAGCAGTGTTGTGCACTGTAGGAGTGCTGTGACCCACCAACGCCATGAAAACCGCACTGCAGACGCCGATGCACTCTGTTTGTGTCACTTCTGCGCAAACATTCACGGGAAGTGAGCCACACAATCTCATAAGAATAGTATTTCCCTTTTTTTCTCATTCAAGTGCAATGAGGCTGTGTCTTGGTCTCGACACGCACAAAGATACTAATTATATATGGAACATACACACATTTGAGCTTTTGTGCCTGATTGCAACAGTGAAGATAATAAAAGCTGTTTCACTTAATTGTTAAATGTTAATTTAAGAAAAAACTTGTATATATTTCTTTTGAGGTAATATGCTTCTCACACCCACTGAGGCATGTGTGAGGGGGTACAGCTGGCCCTGTTAGAATTTGGAAACCATTGTTGTATCCCATCTACATTTTTATCCTGTATAGGAAAGGCAACTAGCAGTCACCCTTCTCGCGTCTCGTGGGGGGGGGTGTATGAAGTGATTATGGGGGAACAAAGTGTCAGCACCATGGAGTCCTAATGGCTAAATTAAAACAAAGTAATGTGTGAAGATGCTGGAAGGAGATTGTTATCAGCCTGTTCAGAGTTCACTTCATTACTGAGACAAGTGTCTTTATTACTGTCCTAGGTCATAAATGACAAAATTAGGAGGGAAAGAATTCATCATTTCCAGCAGTAGACTTTAAACAATAATACTCTAAATGAAAAGTCATCAAAATAAAAAGTTATGAAAGTTCAACCTTTGTGATTAAGGGCATTTTTAAAATCCATTTCAGTGTGACTACCATCCCATCCAGGATGTTCCCCTGCCCCATGGTGGCTGGGACAGACTCCAGGTCCTCTGTGACCCTGTTCAGGATAATCACCTGGAAGATAGATGGATTATTTATTGTGTGTGAGTGCGTACCCTGCGGTGGACTGGCATCCCATCCAGGATATCGCTGTGCCCCCTAGGACAGAGTCTAAATATACCATGTTAACCTTGCTAAGCAGTTATGGAAGAGCGATGGATAGGTAATTCAAAATCCATTTAGTGAAACATCTTAGATGTACCATGTCTGTGATGATCTACTTACCATGTAAGCCGTATGACTGTTGTCAAAGGATGTGTTTCATTCCCAGAAACACTTTGTGACTTCCTGTTCCTGGCAATATCCTGTGTCCCAGGATATATTTAGTTGCACTCAATTGTGACAGACAGACAGACTGATAGATGCAGACAGACAGACAGAAAATAAAACCATGCCTTAAAAAAAATTTTTGGTGCTCATAAGCCGCTGAATAAATTATGTCTGTGCTAAAATGTTGTCTTTGTGCTCCTTAAAATTTGCAATGAAAATTATGGGAACGATTTTCTCTTAGGATTAATAATGACATACTTTATTGATCCCATAAGGAAAGTTGTTTGTTGTATGTAACACAGATCTTGAAGTGCAGAGATACAAACACATAATGCAGACACAAGACAACAGACAAAAACAAAGTAAAACCTCCTGGGAGACTGTCGGTATTAATCTACTTAGCATGTAACAAGCATGCAGTGATACAGGCCGCTAGTCCTTCAAGGCTGATATGATACTCATTTGTTCATGCATTATTTTGTATATCTTGACCTTTTTTAGTGTATATATTGATCATTTCATCAGACTATTGGCAAGAAATCCTTCCCATTGACAACCAGTCTCACGACATGCAGGACAAATGACTTAATGGGCTGTCTTTTGGCAAAACAAAAGAGTTTTATTATACTTAAAGAAACAGAGCCTGGAAATATGATCACGGGGGATCAAAACGTGAGGGCTACAGAAGGGACGGACAGGGGCTGACAGGAAGAGTGACGTACAGGTGCCTAAATACCAAGGTGGGGCAGCATGCAGCAGGTGCGGCCCATGAGGGCCACGTGAGGAAGGCGATGGCAGGATCAGCACTCCGAAATGTACATAATGTATGTGCCACACTTTCCAGCTTTAGGTGCGCTCGTAAAGAGTGATGAATTTATGACAGGTCATCACAACAAGCGAAAGCCGAGAGACTGCCGAAAGCTGCCATATGCCGCTTGTGTCCCGCAGAGCAGCTCTGCGGTAAACATAAACCGCGCAGACTTAGCCCTGTGTATCGTAAATCTCGCTCGTTTCCTTCCCGGCTTAGGTTTACCATGCACTCTCGGAATGTTTGTCTTGGCATACGGGCTGCGCGTCTGAAGTTTCGGTTATACTAACTTCATGCCACACAGTTTTAGCCCTGATGCATCGCAGATGTCCGCCAGGTATCTAACAGGCTAAATGTCTGGACTTGTCAGTGACTCCAAATCCTGTAGGTGCGAAAGGTGTTGCAAGGAGCTACAGCCAACGACAGCGCAGGACACGAGTTGAGGTGAAACCCAGGGGAGGAATTTAAAAAGGTGTAAATGTCATGTCGAGCCCCGCCCAACATGTGCTTGGGCGTGGCTCTAAACAACCCATGCCTGATGCTCGTTTGTCTTGCCTCTTGTTCCTGCCCTCATGATAACCATTCACAGCTGCCTCTCATTTGCCCCTTCGTTAGTCTTGTATTTAAATGCTTCCCAGTCCTGTGCTCCCCAGTTCTGCCATTGTTACCTGTACTCCCTTGCTGTGTCTAATAAAGTCCCCAGTCTGGGTTTTGGCCGGCACCACAACCTGCTTTTGGGTTGTGTCTTCCCTTCAGAATGTAATGGTAAGTAGTTCAGTTTGCTTTATGTTCTTAGTCTTCAGGGATACATGTATATGTGTATGAGGGTTAATTTGCTGTGTGTCTGTAAATGTCAAGCATATGTATTGTAATTTGCTTAAAATGGTTTAACAATTTGTAGCGCGTTGACACTAGAATTGTGAAGTCCTGGTGCCATTCACACGTTTCATAACAGAACGTATTTTGGAGACCAGACAGAGTGTCCCTGGTGAAAGGTCTTGTAGTATGTGACCACCTGTTGCTAACTGAATGTAGTGTGTTGCCACATCGACTTCAAGACTCTTGATTTACAAGACAAGCTGTGTAGCGTGACTGGTATTGAGCTCTGACAGCTTGAAAAGTCATGTAGAGTGAACTTTGCATTAATTTTAAATTCACATGATCTTGCATGTCCAATGATCTCATACAAGATCTCCGGCAATAATTCTGTGCTGGAGATCTTCTGCTAGATCCTCTGCTGAGAAATTTTATATAAACACAGAGATTAACAAGTTATTAGATTGTCTGAGCTTTATCAGGTTATCTGGTCTTCATGTCACCATTTTCATGCATTTTTTATGGTGTGTATGTTTCACTATCAGGCCATACTGTCTGAAATGCAGTTCCGCCATGACCATAAATACATATAATACATGTCTCACGGAAAGGCAAAGCATAACAATTTCCATTTCATGTGTGATGGTTTCATTAGATGTTTCTTATAAGGTAGTATGGCATGGTCATGTTGTAGTACTTATCCATAAATTTTCTTCAAAGCACACTCAAGATGGGTTATTTGAAAATGTGGGTACTCTATGAATTAAGTGCCACATCAAATAAAATTTCAATCACAAAAACGCATTGTGATGGCAGAATGTGATGCTTATTACGACACAATATAAACGGCTCGCATTGACAATTTCTGCTCAACAATGTTGTTTTCACACACCTTTTGAGTGGGGAAAAATGCATAGCGAGCAAGGTTTGTTACTCGCTCCCTTTGTAGTGTTCTATCAAGATTTGTCACGGATATTTCGATTTCCTAGGCTTGCCAGAACTTTACGTTTTCTTCTCAGACAGGAACTTTGAGATGAAGTCTGGAGTGGTAGACCAGCGACCCGTTCGCACAGATGATAATTAACACTGAGTTCTGACACAGAAAGTGGTCGTCTTTACTCTGCAGAAGTATCAAGTCTGCAAGATTACAAACAGAAACTCAGCAAAACAATACATCGTTTGCTGTTAATTTTCTCTCTTCTTTTCTGACAACTGTGAAATGATACTTATCTGCAGGTGACCTAGATGCAAGTAGAAGTATTGAGGTATTTGCCAAACTTAGGTGATTAAAAACAGATACTGTAATGCTTAAAAGAAATTAAAAAACTTATTTGGTCTCATTCATACATATTAATATACGTGAGTTAGACAATTGCAGGCAGTGAAAATCATGGGGAAAGTGTGTGTGTGTGTGTGT
>JAODKM010000042.1:10312332-10322483 GCA_026780845.1 Petrocephalus sullivani
TTATCCTTATGGGGACCAAAAAAATGTCCCCACAAGGTAGAAAATAACTGGTTTTTATCACACTGTGGGGACATTTGCTTTCTACAAAGTAATTTAAATACGTCCACACATACATACATACACATACATACACATACACAGACTTGCGTACCTATCTAAATGAGGACTGTCTCAATCACAACAAAATTGATTTCTAATTCTAACTGATTTCTTATGGGCTCTATAGCACTTTAGAATTTTGAAAAACGTGAGACTTTAACAAACTAGCCACCCGTCTGAGTTCAGTTGTGTGTAAATACGGCCGAGGAAATCCAAACTGGCGTCTCTCTCTCCGTGACCTAAATTAATTCTCACAACATACCTTTTGGCAATTGTGTCAGCATTCATTAACAAAAACCTGTGGAAGCTGTTTGGCTCTGATTCCCCTCAGCAGTTACTTAAGACGGCTTAAGCATTTCTCAATAAACAGTTACAGATTTCTGGTAAGTATTCAACTTTTCCACTTGAGGAATTCACGTGATTCTGCTCATTACTGTGCTTTACAAGGTTTTTGTTTCCAGATAGATTTTGTGATTTTGTGAACAGAGAAGTAAGTTAATAATTTTTTGAGAAACGGCCAATTTTGTTATAATTATTCTAAAACATTCACAACATAGCTATTTCAGATAACGCCAGTAAACAAAAATTTTAGTATAAAACAGCTAAGGGTCGTCTTTTATGTAGTTTTTAATGCTGATTTAAGAAATGCATTCAGAATATTGCTCTCACCCATAGTTTTCCAGTGATGTGATCTTTAGGCTATATTGATAGTATATAATTCATGTTAAATAATGTATGGGCATGTTTCATTGTAATTTAGAAAAAAATATTTAAATGTTATTTATGAACATTTTAGGACTTGACAGAAGGGAGCAAAGTACTGGAAGCCCGTTTCTCCAGAGTTTACATGCTGTAATATGATTGGACAGGGTCCTGCTCTCTCTCTGATACGTAAAAATAAAGCCATCCATCCATCTATCCATCTATCCATCCATCCATCCATCCATCCAGTTTTCATTTTCCAAGGCTCAGTATTTCTGCTATTTTTATCCCTAAAGCATGCCATCACATTTAAAACATTAAGCATGGCATATCTTTTATGGTGTATGTGCCCTGCTTTGAGATCCTGCCTTGGATTACCTGCCTGTGTCTGTAGCTTACATGATAGGTGGACCATGCGCAGGAGAAATGGATGGATCAGAATAAAATGAATCCTGTGAAAGAAATCCTGAATGATAGTGACATTTCCCTCCACGTACAGCACATGGTTCTAAGGGTAAGTGGGAGAGGTCTAGTTTCAGCAGACCATTAGCTATGTGCATTCCCCATCGCCAGGAGACTGAGAAGCTCTGATTCTCTCAGAAGTTCATTTGGGTTCAGTCTCTTCTGCAGGGCCAAAGGCAGGGAGAAAGTTTGCCTTTAGCAAACATCACAGTAACGGCACAGATATAATTATGGGGCACCAGCAACATGCACTGGCTAGTCCCAGGCACCACTACAGTCATTATGCATTTTTGTTTGTGTGTTGATTGTTTTCCCCCTGAGTATGTTTCAACTCGCAATTATATATTTTTTCCCTGTCCACTGTGCGGCCATTAATTCATCACTCTTCTGGGGGGGGATAATAATCAACTTCCTATGCTTTTTGCTGGTTCAAAGTCAAGACACAGGTGGCATGATGGTTCAGCTGCCCGGCACCTCCAGGGTTGGGGGGTTTGAATGTGTTGAATGTGTGTGCCTCCCACAATCCACAGACATGCAGATAGGCTAATTAAAGTTCCTTAATTGCCTATCATGCATGCTCTTTCATGCAGCTTCCCATGCATGCCTGCATGCAGCCCAATTCCCTTTACATCCTGGCAATAGCTCCAGGCCACTCCTGACCCTGACTCGGATAAGCATGGATGGATATGGGTAAAAATAAGCATATACCCACAAAGCCTTTATCCTGCAAGTTAGGTGGTGATGCTGAGTCTAATGATCATTCCATTTATGTATAAATCGGTGTCATTTTAATGGGTTTATATATTATTAATTTAGTTTTGTCCTTTAGTAGTTTATATAAAAACCTCGGGGATGGTAAACATTTATAATGAGTTATGCATGCTGCTTGGAAGCATGTAAACACTTTATATGAAGCCTGGTACATAACAGTGTAATTGGGCATTGATACACAGTAAATAATAGCTACGGGAGCCGTCCATAAATATTGTCAAGTGATGCACAGCTTACCAAGGTGAGGGACTTAGGCAGACCTCATTACCGCGTTTGCATCGCAGCCAAAATAGCTTCTCGTTGTCAGTCGTCATGGCACCAGAGCGGCTCGAGGGCTTCGGTGGCAGGAATGAGCCGGACAAGATGTTAGCGGCAGACGGAGGCCCGGATGTTACACTACAAGCAAGATGATAGCCAAAACAATGCAGCTGGCTCAGCGCAACATAAAAAGGGAGCTTGGGTTAAGTTGGTGACCTTGGCCTGGTTTAATTGGGAATTGAGTCTGGCTTACGGTGATATTTTGATTTCGGGGGAAGTGCACAACAGTCTGAAAGAGTACCAGAGAAATGCAGTCTGAGAGGTAGGACTTAAGGAGTATCAAGCTTGTAGATGGCTGGGAACGGCAAGCTGGGAATCTGCACGCGGTGCTCTGCACGGTTCTTCAGCAAAATCGTACCGTAGAGAGTCCTTACGCAGGTTTTCCATGCATTCCGCGGAAAGCACGGGGTGGGAAAGAGCCCCCCCCCCCCCCCACCCGCCTTGGGGAGTTAGTTTCAATCAAGGGCCACAGAATGTCACCGTCCTCAACTGTCACCACCGGCGACGTCTCATTTCTGAGAGAAGTGTTGATTTATGCCGTTGTTGAGAATGTTGTCAAACGTGACAATGGAGGACTCAATGTCTGTATAAAAGAGTTTCGCTAAATACCAGTACTCGGATAAATTAACAATGGCATTGACATCTTTATCTCTGCCACTGTTATAATCATAATCACAACAATTATAATCATAATAATAACTATCCAGCCTAAGTATTGTTTAGCGCTCTTCTCCCATGACTTGTTTACAGGGGACCGAAACAATAACTTACACAAACTCTTTCTGCTTATTATTGTGTTGGTATTATTTTTATTTCAAAGATAGCGCTGCTTTTTGTAGCAGGCAATAAGCGAGTCAAATTAATACAAAATGTTAAAAATAGGAAAGGTAACCTGGAATTGTTTATTTTTTGCATGTTTGTTAAGGGAAATACAATCCTTCCATCCATCTTGTATAAGCTCTTATTCTGTATCGTGTCATGCTTAAGGGATACCCAGGGCCTATTACGTTAGCACGTGCCGACTGCCTCTTTTCCGTCTCGTGTTTGAAATTGACTGAGTGAGGGCAAATTCCCGGATACATCTCTGCCAGCCGCCTGAGCTTTTTAGCTAGCTGGGGTAGCCTGAGTAAACAATAGTCCCCAGTCTCATTTTACAAGATCACCGGCAAGCATTTAACTCGGTATGTGTGATCAAAAAGGACCCATGATTCAACATTAATATGAACTTTTCTGCTGAAATGCACCTGTACAGTCCCAGGTGTTGGTTTATTACATAACAGTCCTGCCTGGGCACTGGAGTGTGATTGGGTACTGCCCCCCCCCCCTCCCCACCCCCTTCCTATTGATGGGTTTGCCTTAAGAATTACCCAGTTGTCCCACTAGATAGCACAAGTGAGCTGAGACAGATGTCACGTTTCGCTGCGGGATTTCCTTGCGTAACCTGGGCATTCAGGAATGCAATTTCTCTTCTGTAAACTGGCAGTATTGACAAGAATCCAGCATAATTAGTCACACGTTAAATATTATCCAAAAACACGGAGTCGCTATCCTTTTCTGACCAAACAGGTGAAGGTTAGGGGCTCACTTTGACGAAGCACCTACTTCATTCTTGTGTGGCGATTTTAATATGCATAAAACAGCTGTGGTAGGCGATGTCTTCCCCACCCAATAAGTGAGCAGAGTGATAAGAGCAGCACGAGGCAAGATGAACTGAAGCATGATTTAATACTTACGAACGCCAGGACTTGGCTACAAAACAGGACCCATTTAGACAGACAGAAACGGTCCCTTTGACAACTGTCTTTTCTTTTCAAGAGGGAACATGAGGCATAAAATGTGTGGGAAATAAGCATCATCAATCTGATACTTTCTGCTACAGGGACAGATGGCCAAAGCTTCACAAGGAAGGATGGAAACCAGTTTAAGCAGTTTATCAGTAGAAAGGGAAATTATTTTACAGGTAAACAGTACAAAATTTCCAGACCACAAATAATCACAACAATTGTAATTATAATAAAAGCATACAGGCACCCACACTGTTTAGAACTGTAATATTAAAAGCTATAATTGTCAATTTAACATTCTTCCTTCTTATAACTAGCTAATATTTTCTTTATATATCTTTATGTTATAGATTTATTATTTTTCTGCCAACGCTTTAATGAAGCACCTGTTCAGCATATTTTAGGCATTCTGCTATTTCATCATGTGATATTTCTTTGTAATTGGCTTCCTAATTAATATGCGTGTAAGCAGTGGTTTGCTTGAAAGGAACCGGATATCTGACTTGGCTTCCTGGATTTGTTTAATAAAGCCACAATCCGAATGCAACCATTGAAATGTATTTAAAAAAAAGATTTTTTTTTAAAAAAAAAGGACCTTGAAGGTCTCAATTAGCTATGCCTGTTTGATGTTTGACAATCCATTACAGAACTCATGAATAGTGCAATTTATCACAGCACCTGTGAGAATCCATTTACTGTTCTAATTCCATAACAGCAGGTGGCAATTAAAGGCAAAAGATCATCCCTGCTTCTTAGGCTGAATCGTTTAGCTCGTCTGCTTCTCTCTCTATTCCAAACAGTAACGGTAAGAAACATTGTATCGTTGATTCCTCATGGTTGTCACACTGAATTTCTTTCCTGATCATTTAACGAAATAAAACAAAAGGGCTTTTCAAGTCTAAAGGTCTTTTAAGGTACTCTAACTAGAATTTATTGCTTTTCATCAATATACCACCATTCTAATTTATTTTCAGCCCATGGTGGAGGATTATTAGGTATTAGCGTTTACTCTTTCAGGTTTAATTTTATATATTTTATATCCGAAATTTAGTGAGGAAGTTGGAACATATATATTCACTTTAATGCATAGCATTAGTTTTGTTTACACTTGTTAGCTGTCTGTATGACTTATTTCTTACATATGTCTTTAGATTCTGTTCTGCCTTCTCCTGGAAAGGAATTATATAATCTTGGTTGCATTTCACAAAAGTGAGTATTAAAAGCATTCATTTTGAGCCATCCAGATGCAGAGATAATCGATATGTCCTTCTGAAGAGAGAGTCTTCCATTGAACCATCTGATTGCTCTGTTTTCGCTGCATACTCTGCTATCGAACAGCCCTTCCTTAATGCATGTTTTGTAGAATGAGCATCTCTGGAACTGTCTGGCTCAAAATTATTAGCTTTTTGCTGCACCATTTGCAAGATGTAGGGGGAAAGCAGCTTCCATCCCTGTAGGGGAAAGACTGCCCCCCCACGCTGAATCTCTGATCTGCATGTAGGTTAATAAGAGTAAGCAGAAAGTGAAACGAATGCTTGATGGCCACCAATTTACTGCAACATTTAGATGTCAGTACTGCATTTTTTTTTTTTTTTACCTCTGGTGGCCTTACACTGGGCCCCAATGATGGCCGGAACAGTGGATGAATTATTTTGGCCTCGTCGATGTATAAATCTCACTCTACTACAAGCAAAGCTAAAGCTTGGGAGATACATTTGGCTGATCAATTATCTTCTCTACCACAGACAGCCCTGTTGTGTTTTATTGGAGCAGAGGGTTAGATATTTTACTGGATCTCCCTGGACCTTAAGTGAGAGCTCTCCACCAAGTCTCACCCCCAAGCCCAGGACTGGCAGCTTTTGGGCTACAAGCCTACCTCCTTAAATGCTGTACTTGCTGCTGTCCTTCAGATTAGAGAAGTAATCTGTCAAGTTGTTTTTGCGTGTTAAAGTTAAGCACAGTATCCGTAATAGCCCTGGTACTGGTGACCACTTGTCACTTCCATGCGGAAGCAATTATTTCAAGTTTTTGAAGTGTTTGGAGGAAGGCAGTGGAGTTCCTGTGCCGCAGGGGAGGGGAGGGGACAGGTGCATATGGTGGGGGGACAATCGGACGGACAGCAGATCTATGCAGGACAAATAAGACGATGTAGTGCAAAGTAAGAACAATAAATAAGTAATAAATAGACTGCACTGGCATACGGATGTGCAAATAGACCTGAGTAAATAGTAAATAATATTGAAATCTGTCAGTCTGTCCGTTACCATTTCATATAGTCAATGACTTCTTGACCTTTGACCTCTGAACTCCAGCGGCTGCACTTTTCCCAGCCGCATCAGCGGCAGTCTTCAGCAGGCACGGAATGAAAGAGAGAAAGTGGGACACGCAAGGCCTCAAAGAACTATGTATATTTTTAACATCGGCGAGGATGAAGAAGCGACTTGCGAGAATCCCGAATGCATTATAAAATCCGCGCCCGGGAGAATGGCTTGGCATTGCAACCTAGAAAATATTACCGTGTAAAATATCGAATTTTAAAGGCGATAATTTAGCACGGGGCTGTAGATGTGAGCTGTTATGCAATAAGTGCCTGTCTATGCAGTTCTACAGAAGTGCTGGGGAATATATCCAGCCCTCTAACTATCGCTGGCCTGTCGTGATATTTTACATTTGAAGGTGACGATGCGGAGTTTACCTTGGGGGAGTTATCACCTGAAATACGTGGTACCTAGAAGGTTAAGGTGGCTCGGAGCGGAACCTGCTACTGCTGGCAGCTGGAATAAGCTCTTAAATGTGGGCATGGAGGTCTGGGGGGGAGTGGGGGGGGGTGCTGTAGGGTCACGTCCTCTCCATGGCCAAACCTGGTGGCTGGACTCATGCAGCATACATTGCATGTCTCAGCATGTCATGCTGACGGGCGGCGGTCACTGGTCATGGTGACCACGGTCACCTTAGCCACCTTAGCCTCCCCGCAGATTTGGCCTTTACATTAACTCTGCTGTCCACCAAGACTGTCACTTTAGTGCCATTTGCACCATTATTGCCTTTGTTAATAGCCACTATTCTCATTATTTACTGTTCTTTATATCTGTCTATCTATCTATCTGTCTGTCTGTCTGTCTGTCTTTCTGTCTGTGTTTCAAGGTTTCGAATGAGAATCCATTAGTCAATAATAATCAGGCCAGCTGTTTGTTTGTGTGTTTGTAAGTTTGTTTGTGAGTGTGTTTGTGTGTGTTTTTTTTTGTGTGTTCGCTCCATCATAATATTCAGTTGCAGCCCTGCTGCTGCCATCATTGCCAGTCCTAAACATCCTGGGATTGTGTTACTGTTGTCATACCTTACATTTTTTTGTTTGTTTTTTATTTTATTTGCACTCATTGCTCTGTGCTCAGTAGCCTGCTGGTTCAGCTCCCTGTACTACTGGCCACAGAAACAGGTGCTACCAAGCTGTGGAAGCCTCGCTGTCCCCTTCACTGCAGGTCAGGCCTGCTAGCAGTGTTAGCCTCCCTGTTAGCTATTTCCTCCAATGGGATCCTACTATGTCATGTGACAGGTGACCCCTCCACTGTTCGCCATGGTTCTCTGGTTTAGCCTAAATTATTTTGGGGTGAGAATGAGGTCTTTCTATTTGAATCCAGATGCTGAATATGAGAAACCACGATGTGCAGCGAGTACAGCCTCATTAACATGAATGTCTTTCTCTTCTGGAAAATTCGCTTTATGTTTAATATGCTTCTTTTTCTGTGCAAGCAAACAAAGACTTGACAGTTCCTGGCTTTAATTCAATTCAGATTTGAGCAATTACCCAAAGAGCTCACTTCATAGGTAAATGGATAGATGGGCGTTGCAAAAATTTCACTTACAGGAGCTCGTTATAATTACTCAGAACCGTGATCAATAACATAATTTTTTAATATAATTTTTATCTAACCTCTATTTTATCATGTAATCTGATATATTACAAATTGTGCAAAATGGACAAGCATGAACTGAAATGAGTATTTTGTGTAATGAATTTAATGCACTTTTTACTGAATATTTAATCTCCTGCTCAGACGCTGCAGCGACCCTGTACTGAGGAAGCGGCATAAAAGCGCTATAAATGGTTGGAAGGATGGATGTTTATAGATTCTTTTCTTGGTTTAGTTATAATGAGTAGATGTACCATATTTTCTAATTACTTAGGCAATAAGAGACAGCTTTTATGTACTGTTATAAATAAAACTAGATTTTGATCAAAAATAAATGGATTTCTACGTTGCAGATTTATTTATTTTTTTCGTGCGTATGTATCTGTATCAGAGGTTCCCGTGACCTAGTGCCGGATCCGGGTGGATATACCAGGCTCTCCAGCTTCCTCCTGCAGTCTGAGCACAGAATCGTCTGAAGTGTGCTGGCATCTGGCATATCTGTAGGTTGCCTGTAGTGAGAGAGTGAGCGAGCCCAGTGAAGGATTGGCATCTGTGCTGCCTGGAGCGGGCGCCAACCCGCCCCCCCCCACGCAAACCTGGTGAGGGTAAGCAGCTAGAAGATGGATGGATGCATGGATGAATGGATGGATGGATGTAATAATAACCATAGTGAACCATATTTATAATTACTACAACAGTTAGTAACAACAGCACTAATAATAATAACAATAACAACAATAACATCAATAATAATAAGAATAAGAAGAACAGTTATGGTAGTAGTAGTAGCAGTGATAGTCATGGGCACCAGTGATGAAGCCATGAAGCTGATGACACATGCATGAAGTTCTCCATCCTGCTTTGGAGTATCTGAACAAAAACCTCCGTATGTGTGTCATGCAAAGGCCTCCCAGTGCACAGGGGGGCTCCTGCTGTATAAAGTATGAGGCAGGGCTTATTTTTAGCGCTTCAAGGCCGAAAGGCCAGGTGGGGGCATTCTCTGACAATTGGGGGCCCCCTTGGAGTGGGGTCTGGTGGCTAGTACTACGCAGACACTGGGCCGACCCCCCCTCCACTATGTGAGGCTTCATAGGTAGGAGATCTTTCTCTGCTCTCCTGGATTGATGGTGCCTGCCTTTCTTGGTTTTCTTAGCGAAAATCGTTATTCTTCATTTGACCGTGTAAAAAGAGTCCCGGAATCACTTGTTAATTAGTGTTAAATAGTGTTGGCACTTAACAACCCACTGAGTTTCTCCTCCTTGTCCCAGCCCCCCCACTGAAAAACACCAACCCCCCTGCCATCCCTCACATATGCTAGCTGTGTCCGCCTTCGGTTTACCCGGTTTGAGCCAACGGGAGCCTCATGGACACCCGGGTGCCGGCGGTGGGGGTGGCTGGGCTCCTGCCGCTCGGCTAATAGCTTCAGACGAGTGGCCCGCTCCTGCCTTCCGCTCCCCAAACTCCAGCACGCCGATCCGGCATCAGCTGGACTCCTTCCTGAAATGAAAGGGCCTTTGTTCAATTTTTTAAGGAGAGCATTAACCAGAGGGACAGGTTAGGCCGCATGGCCGCTATGGAGACGAAAAAAGATCAAAGGCAGCTTGAACTTCCTGTTTCCTGTTTTAATTTTAGCCACTTGCAGCAGTTATAGATGGATGTAATTGTTCCTTTGTAGTGTGAATAACCAAATGTATAGAATAAATCGGGGGATCAGAAGTCTTTTTTCTTCTTTTTTCTGTTTATTTGTGGAATGAGTCCACGAAAATTTTAGCGGCATTCTGAAGGAGGATTTCAATGGATCATGTGCGAATAGGACATTCAACTTTTTTCATAAGACTTTGATCATGATTTTAGTTCTCGAAAACCGATAGAGCAATTGAAGGATGGATGTTTAAAACAACAATTACAGTTTTATCAGACCAGGACAGTAAATCTTCTGTCCTGACTGTTCACCATGCTGGCTACACTCTAAGTATGAATAATAATCATCAGTCATATACACTGTAAAATAACATCATAAGAAGAACATAAGAACATAAGAACTATACAAACGAGAGGAGGCCATTCGGCCCATCGAGCTTGTTTGGGGAGAACTTAACTAATA
>JAODKM010000042.1:10344999-10358933 GCA_026780845.1 Petrocephalus sullivani
GGGGGGGGGGGGGGGGGGGGGGGGGGGGTGGGGGGGGGGGGGTGGGGGGGGGGGGTGGGGGGGGGGGGGGGGGGGGGGGGGGGAGGGGGAAGACAAAGGGGTGACTGGCTCTTTACTGTCCATTATGTTGCTAAAATTGAACAGATCAATGGCCTTTTTTATAGACCTCCATTTATAAATTGAATGTCAACCGTGTTATTAAAGGTAAATTAAATGGAGGATATTGTTTGACTAGAAGCCCAACCAAGACTATTTAGCTCTCTAAAGACTATTTTTAAAAGGTCTATAAAATCTGAAGGCTCCCAAGGAAAAATATATAATGTTTTAGGGCAAAAAGCAATAATAAATGCTAGAAATGTCATTACCAATTTTACATCTTTTTTTTAATAATATTTTATCATTAAAGTATAGCCTATTATTTCAGGGGGAAATAGACAAATTGTAATGAGATGCAATGAATCGCGCACTACGTGAAAGTTGTATTTCATATTCTAGGAGAATAGAAGATTTTAAAATTAAAAAGATGTACAGAGATGAAATTAAACTGGTTAACGGAATATTTTGTCCGTGTGTGTTTATGACATGCTATCAGCACTCTGCAGAAAACTCATTATGCCTAAAATCACTTCCTTGTAGTTGGGAAGGAACAGCAGGGCCTATTTGTAGGAAGCCCAAGCGGGGGGTGGTTTTTGTTAATTGTAATATTGTCTTAGAGGCATATACAATCATATTATGCACTGGAAGGTGTTAACAGATGTAGCGTAAACAGAGCCAGGTTCTCCGGAGAACTATAACTAGAGTTCTGCAGTATTTCTCTCAGATACACCACAGTAAGCCATCACAAGTACTGTCCTCCTTACCGCCATGTCAGCTTCGACATCTGCCTAAAATTGCTCTTGTTGGCTGGAAACTGATTATGCTGGGGAGTGTTTTTTGTAATATTTATTCTATATTTATCAGCTGAGAGTTACATGTTCTGTCTGAAAGTACACTGGGGTATAAACTGGCATATAGACACCGTGCCTAGAAGCTTCAGAGTCCCATGGTAGCTACGTTATCATAATTATAGATGTATAGGTACAGTTATAGGTTTTGTACACACACACACACACACACACACTAATCTCCCCCTATCTATATGTATTTGATGATAGATAGATAGATACATAGATACATGCATACATACCCCCGAAGTACCTTATTTAAGTCTTATGAGTTTCCTTCATGATTGATGAATGCATTTTACCCGCTTCTCAGCTGACGGTAAACGAGCCTAGGAAGCTCATCCAATCAAAATCGAGATAGGCCCTGCCACCAGGGCACCTTGTCCCGTGCCTTTGGGAAGCTCAGCTTCAAGGCTCCCTTGCTTAATCAAGTCTAATAAAGCTCACGTCCTTTTGAGCGGGCCTTGCAGAGGTCTCCCCATCCCAGCGTGGCGGGGCTTTGGCTGGCCAAGATGCCCCCGGCTTTTTATTTCCGCAGAGCCCTTAATCGCCCCCCCCCCATTGCATAACACCCTGATTCTGAGGACATGGCGGGAATTTAATACGTTCGCATACCTTTATATATGACTCCGGACGGTCAGAGACATGACCGCGAAGGTCTGGAAATTAATCGGAAGGCCTTAAATAACTTTTATGGCTTTAGCCTGTGAGTTCTTTTCTTACCGAATCAGCTGGAGTCAGCAAAAGACGGGAGCCATTTACACTTTCAGACGGAAGCTAATTGTCAGACATATGTTTTGGCTTATAGTATTTTCCTAGAATATGTGTTGGGTATGAAGCATCAAGCACAGTTGACTTGCTTATCAGAAAATGAGTACCACATAAGATCTTGGTGTAAATATTACAGAAATGCACCAACTAGTCTGAACTAGTCTTCTAAATATCCCATTTTTAATGTTTTTTTTTGTAGTAATATATTCACCTTCGTCTGTTGATTTTTTTTAATTTACTAGATAACAGGCATCTTTGTTCTAACTGTTCTTTGAACCGAAGGCTATTAAATAATTTATTTAAGACTGGACCCATGCGGGTTTCGAAACTATACCAGCCTTCAAGTTAGCGAAGAAAGTAACACAGTTGTTGTTTTAAATTGGAAGTTGCGCCCTCTGACCGGCTTTAAAATGCTGATTTCACGAGTGTAAAGCAGTGGCTTTATATCTTGAAAATAAACTCCCTCTCCCCAGAGTCAAGCCAAGTATTTGACTGGTCTTCTTTGTAGATGCGAAGGTGAAATACAAACACTTGAAGTTCACAAGAAGGTAAAAGTCTAGTCCTAGTCCTAAGCTTTATTTATCTCTATCTCTCAGAAAATGCAGCACATCGCTGGTAAGTGGGTTTAGATGGTGAACGAATTCAGTGGCTACAAGAGGCCCCCGCAAGAGGCATCTAATTTACGCGGAAGCTCGACAGCACTGGGCCAGTCTATTAAGGACAGTTTATTGATTGCCCCTAATTGATAGTCGGCCTAGGGGGTGGTAAAAAACACGGTACAGCCCTGGATTGAAAGTGGACCATCTCTACACTTCCAGGCTTGAGTGCTCGCCCGTGTCCATTAGCACGTCTTCGTTCTCTGTTCAGGAGAGGCCGGCCCACACCCCAAATGGACTCCGACACTTGTTGAGCGACTCGGCTTAGCGACGGCCGTGTCTACGCGGCCTGGCCTGCACCGTGACGAGGAATTCAATTCAATATGCTAACCCCGAGGAAATCCGACCGGGCGGCACTAGAGTAGAAACTGTCGAGTCGTTGCAGCACGTGGGGTGTCACGAAAAAGCACTCTGAGGCACAGGGGCTTTTTTTTTTTTACTTGATGAAGTTCGGCAGTATGTGAACGGGAACCAGGATCTTCACAAATCAGAGGAAAGCTAATTTATTGCTTGTCTTTGTTATACTATGACATGGTGCTAAATGAGAAGATCTGTTGTGGACAATGAAGGAACAAGCACGCCATCGCGGCCTACGTAGCTATCACTGCAATGCTGTAGCTGATGACTTAGTTGGCAATTGATATAATTAATGGAATTTAATGGTATTAAATTCGCAAAAATAATCAAACCAAATGGTTCCAACACATGGCTAGTGTAACTGATTGCAGGATTTCCTGTTCTGGGCATTCACAAAACAATGAAAAGAAAATAAAAAAATTCTGGGTCTGAAACAGCTCAGAAAGGTCTTTGGCACTTTTTTGGAAACTGATTTAAAGCAAACATTTCACCAATAGCGGCAATACAAGCTCCGTGACAAATATATTACTGGGTTTTTTCCACACAGACCTGAATTTGGATTTGTTGCAGTAAAATGTACATTGCGAGCAATAAATAATGCGTCACATGGTAATTATGGGTAAGTGATCATGCAGTCTTTCTGAATCACTGCTGGATAAGACAAAGCCAATGTAATTCAATACTTACTGTAATTCTGAAACACTGACAGTTGCTCCATAAATCTGCCAGGAAGTTTTGCATTTTGAGTTTGTTAATGAGATTTTGCCGACTTCCTCCCGTTGAAAGGGGAGCTCGCCCATCGTGCGGAATGAGTGATTTATAATTCTGACTAATTAGCTGATCAGATGAATGAGTCAGCAGAGAAATCTCAAATGAAGTATCATGACATTTCATAGTCCAGACTGACCTTTTTGGGAGGTCTAGACTGTAACAGAAAAAAAAACAGATAATTAGATAAAATACATTTGATTATAAATTGTAACTGGAAACAATAACGATATTTAAATTGGGAGAGGAATCCCCAGTGTAATATGAAATCTAGGGTAGTAGGAATGTCATGGAGTTGTTAAATACAGGACTTGGTAAGGTATAATGTGAAGATACATTTAGAGACTTTTTTTGGAAGTAGTTTCGTGTCTTGTGTCTTCTATTTAATTGCTTCTTGCCATTATAATGTTCTTTTTTCTCTCTCTGTACTAGCGAAGGAATTCTCCCTTTCTGCCATGCGCTTGTTTTGGTGCCATCTTACTGAAGGGAGGCACTAATTGGATCCCTTAAGCCAACTGATGTATAAGCAACACAGCCTGTCCATGGCTGAGCCCAGCCTGTATATCCATGTGGGGGGGTAGTAGGCAGGAAAGGAGGGGGAAAAGTGATAGGGGCAGGGGGGCTAATGCTGGCGAGCGGTCTCTTACTTTTGCCCGTATCAGTTCTACCACAAAGCATTTCAATTATTATTTTAATTAACGGTTTGCTTCAAAAGCTTAATGCGCTCAGTCGCGTGAACGTCTGAAGTTTGCGTGCATGTTTTTAGAGGTTCGAGTTCATTACATGGCTAAAGTGTAATACAGCGCAGCGCCTCTTGGGACAAGCCAGTCTTAGATTACACATCCGTGTCCTTAACCACAAATTGCCTCTTGAGCTTCCGGCCAGTAGCCTTTGATATTTTACAGTGAACCAAACCTTTTGTGGGCACATAATACATAATTGCCTTTTTAAATTGGACAAATGTTTCCAAAAGTCGGTCTTTGCCACCATTAAAATGTTGGGGAAGATGGCTGTTGGCCGTCCATGTTTCCCTCTCTGACATCTTGTTTTGTGACAGCCGATTCCCCTTGACATTTCACATGCTTTTGCTGTTCATTTCGCCAAATTCGCGGTGCTTGTCATTTGAGGACAATGAGACCCGTGAATTGTCCCCTTAATATAATACTAAAATCCAAAGGTTCATTACTGTGTGGCATTAATTTAAAATAATTTGGC
This sequence comes from Petrocephalus sullivani, assembly GCA_026780845.1. Lineage (NCBI taxonomy): Eukaryota > Metazoa > Chordata > Actinopteri > Osteoglossiformes > Mormyridae > Petrocephalus > Petrocephalus sullivani. Next base: position 10,349,711 of record JAODKM010000042.1, read on the forward strand.
TACATCCCAAATTAAAACAGTATTTATATCACAGGAGCTCTTGTAATAATAGTGTCCCTTATTTTTCATACCACAGACATTAAACTAATGAATTACATCACAGTCACTTTTAGCAATGCTACAATAAGTAGTATGGTGTTACTTTGTTGGTCAAATTCTATGCGAAATCTTTTTACAATCAGGCATGCAGAAAATAAAATGTTGAGACTCTAATGAAACTGGAAAATGCATGTTAATACCAGCTTTAAAATTCTGATAAGGACACTGATTGAGTCATACTGAAACAAATTCCTACTTCATCAATTTCCTGTGCTGTTTTCCATAATCCCTAATGAAGTTTGTTCCTAAGCATTGATAGTAGCAGCAGTAGTAATACGTATAAGGACAGCCGCAAATCAAAATAAGAAAATCCATCCATCCATCCATTTCCCAACCCACCTATCCGAACAGGGTCGCGGGGGGTCCGGAGCCTATCCCGGAAAATAAGAAAATGTATGTTTTATTTAATTAGCATATGCTTTTATCCAACAAACAGTTGAGAAGGCATCATCAGACAATCCCTGGAGAAACTGGGGGTTGAGGGTGACCTTTGCGTTACAGACAGAGCCACCTAACCCCCTGAGCCACATATCACCCTCCAGGAAATTGATCCTGCCCCATGTGAGGCTCAGACTCACGACCTTCAGATTATGAGACAGGCGCCCTGCCTATTGCATCAAAACGGCATCCAAAAATAAAGGCGTTATTACACAAACGTGACTTACTGGGCCATATTTTAACAATCTAAAGCACATGGCCTACAGCACAACTTCTTTTGAGGCGTGGCCAACACACATTTGCTGAATAATAGTCACTGTGGCAGGTGCACAGTCCAAAAGGGTTGTACTAAGTCTTGTAATTAGTCATTAGTGTTTGGGGTGTAAAATGCTTTAAACCAATCAGAGTGTCGTCTCCCATTCCCTTTAAGAGGTATGCTTACACCTTGGCGGATTGCTATTACACCCAAAAGGGTCTAGAAAACACTTCCCTGAAGAGGAAACAAGCACGGGCAGACCATCTATGGCAGGGGTAGGGAACCTGATCCATGGAGAGCCGGTGTGGGTGCGGGTTTTTGGGATGACCTCTCAATCAGCCAATAATAAAGCATTGGTTGTCAGCTCCTGTGCTGGGGACCCAGTCTTATTGGCTGATTCAAAAGTCATCCCAAAGCCCGCCCCCACACCGGCTCTCCATGGATCAGGTTCCCTACCCCTGATCTATGGCACCAGCAGGAATCCACCAAACTACATTCCCGCAGAGCCCACAGCAATAGAATGTGGTGCGGGACAAGCTTCCATTTTTGAAAACGAGAGCAGGTGGGAAGTGACTGAAGAATTTCTGTGTCTAATCTGGCTATTTACACAGCAGTCCGGAAGAACGTTAACATTTTGAAAGTCCCTCGTCATTCTAGTGAGCGCCCCGGCTAACGGTGGCAGAGCCAGAATAAAAATCGTTAACTCCGGAGGACGTAAGTGCCCGCTTAAGGAAAGGCGAACAAAAAAAACACGTAACCACTTAATGTCAAACTAAGTACAGGGGAATCCTTGTCATTGTGACCTCAATGGGCACCAGTGAGACAAAAGCCCCAAAATGCCGTCATACACTAGGCATAGGTCTGGCCCTTCCGGGCCTCGAGTGTTCCGTCTCGAAGAGCCAGGCTACACTGACATTCACTGCAAGTGCAAACAAAAAACTGAAACGACACATAAATATATGGATTTTGTTTATGCCTATCTATGACCAGTCATTGCAGACATCGTTGCATGCCATACATATGACTAGCCTATTATGTGAAAAACGTGGCCTGTTTTAATTGTTAAGTGTAGCCTATTTGTCGAGGGTACAGGTTTTCCTTTATTTTTTACCTGAAAATAAGCATTGTAAGATCAAATGTATTTTTCCTTTGTGGGTGGGAATGGGATGAGATAGGCCGAGAAAATATTTAATTATTTTGCATTAAACACCTGCAACAAAGCCATACAATAAATTAACTGTAAATGTCACACAGCTCCACTGGTTGAAGATCCTGAGACTAGCCATTACGACATAGATTTCTTAAAATAATTTCATGTACATATTAATGATTTTTCACATTGTAATCTTTTTTATTTTGAATGTTTTGCTGTGCATCCTTGTGTGTGTAACATGCAGTGCGTGCACACTGAGCACACGCCGATTCAGGTCAGAGGTTCATGCCCAGCCTCAGTATGTCTGTGGGCCCTTGAGCAAGGCCCTTAACCCCCAATTCCCTGGGCACTCTCTGCCCTTCACTGCTGTGCTCACTCTCACCCATGGAGAGCAAGATGGGGCAGGTGAAAAGAGAATTTCCCCATGTGGATCAACAAAGCATTTTTATTTCATGTCACTGTCTTGATAACGCACCCCTAAAATAACAGTGAAATGCAGCACTATTGACTTTAGACCAGGTTATTGTTGATCAAAAGCACAATCGCTTCCCGCTGATTCAACACAGCAATACGCCAAAAATGCACATAACTCCACCTCATTTTAAGACACACCCCTGGCTGCTAAAAAGGGCGCAAGTATATTGCTATTTGAAAGATATAGGAGCTGGACATGAAAATGGCAACTGCGTCGAACTCATGCTAGCAAAATCATTTGTGTCACACCTGACGCAGCTTTGCACCGGATGCTAAATATGGCCTATTATGGGTAACGTACATTCAGAAGCTAGCATAGCTAGCCTACTTGTGGCTCTCCGACTTTGCCAACCCTGCTCCTGGAGATCTACCACCCAGCTGAGCTTAGGTGCAGCCCTAATTTAACACACCTGATACAAATAATTTGATCCTTTTGTAATGTCTCAGTACGCAAGGCCGTGTTCTGCCCTCAGAACATTTTTGTGTAAGTAAAACTCCCACAAGTAAGACGAGGCCACACTGTTCTGCTTACACAGCCCCAAGACCCAGTACTTCCGGGTCACTGAGAGGTCATGAGGGTTGTATAGTGAATACATAGTGCTTATAAGAGCAGTTCATGGGTAAGAATATGTCTCTCTAACCTGCAACTCTTGTTTTTAATGTGTAGGTGACAGTGTTCAAATAGGGAGTTCAGGAGCTTTCCATGTCCTAATGTGTTGACCTGACCTCTCCGGCTGCGTGTTCAGCTCGTATTTAACCAGGATTATCATCAAAGAGGTGTCATAAATGTTACTGCCTTGGAAATAGGAAGTCATGGCCTTCCTGCAGGTGACAAGGACCTTTGACAATAGAAAAAAAAAAACATGAAAATAATAATTATGAATAAAAAGGTTTTACAGCCATGGCATCCTCAAAGCCATCTCTTTGGTCCTGGTGCAGTTGTCATGGTGACCATTCTCTCCATCCGCATGTGCGCAGGCAAACAGAAGCAAGTGAATGTTGAAAGATGGACCCCACACCTCTTGAACCAAAAGAAAAATAAATCATTTGTTATGGAGTTAAGTGGTGAGAGAGGTTACGTTGAACCTTACAATCTTGAAAAGCTTTTTGGCAGAATAATGATGGCTTAGTGTAGGAGGATATGTTCCGATTCAAGTTGCTATGGCATTAGTGTGCAATTTCAGACATGCACATAGCACACATCACTAATTTTGGGTGTTGGACAAAATAAAAAAAAAATAGAAATTAAATAACTAAATTCAATGTCAGGTACATCATGTTAGAAAAATGCAATAACTGTGTACTAATTTTCAATATAAGCCCCTCCATTGATTTCTCATATGTGAATTAGAGAACTTGATTGTAATTGATCTGTGACTCTAATTGCGTTATCATCAATGGTGATGAAGCCATTGTCCGTACATTACACTTTGCAGAGCGCAGTGGGCATTTTATCGTGTACTCTAGTGAGTGCACGGCTTGGTGGGATAGTGAAAGTTGCTCAACTGACATTTTAAGAGCATGAATTATGCACTGCATATACCGATTTCTAATAAAATTACACTACTATAGAACTGCATAGAACTCCCAAAACTGAAAGCCGCCATGTTGCGATTCTCCGAAGTGTCATGGGGTGGGCGTGCTCAGATTGGTAAAGGAGTTTCCGCTCCAGGGGACCAATAGACATCTGAGATGTACACCCCGCCCCGCCCACCTGTTAAAAATCATATTTTTGATATTTGCAATGTATATTTTCATTCTGATACTTAATAATTTGCTTGCAGTTTTTTCCTTCATACTTTTGGCACAAGATTAACCCTGTAGATTTGCCGTCGAGAATTCAAACACTACAAAATGGCAGACACGCGACATGGGGTACAATTTAAGGAATAATGAACGATTTTGAATATAGCCTTCATTCACCAAGAACATGAAAGACAAGAGAAGAGCACCTGAGCAACTATTAGCAGCAACATCTCCAGGCTGCCTCCAATTAGAGCACACCCAGGAGCAGTGTGCACCACTGATGGCCACTGTGCAGTGACAGTTCCCAGTTCCATTTCCAGCATTTCCCAACCCAGTCCTCGGGGAACACTGGACAGTCCACGTTTTTGCTTCCTCTCAGTATTTGGTGTTCCTGATTGGCTGGGAGCTGGGTTGGGAAACACTTCCCTATGTGGTTAAAGAGCAGCATAACCTGCTACCCATGTCCCTCCACCGAATCAGCAAATGCCACCAAATCCATCCACCAGCAAGTTCCACAAACACGAAGGCTGTGCTAACAGCTAGCACAGTTAGCTGGCCATCAGGACCGACTCGAGCCTTTATGGGGCCCTAAGCCCCGCCAACCACCAGCCCCAAGCAGCCGCTTAGTTCCCTTATGCCATGAGTCGGCTCTGCTGGCCATTACAGTGCTGATATTAAAATTCCCTCCTTTTCTTCTAACTGCACGCTGTGTCCATACTGTGTAATGGAGCTGACAGGGTATCACTCAGAATCCAGCACTAATTTAGAAATTATAAGCTCTTTTCTTTTCTTTTTTTTTTTCCATTTTCCATTCCCTGACCTTTCCCACTGATTAGCTGATCACACACCAGTTTCGTCCAGTCTGATGCCACCTTGAAGAAAATTCCCCCTGGCAGAATTACTTTGGCTTTTGAGCGGCGATTAAAAACTCACTTAAAAATATGGACTCAGACTGACAGGTGTGAATAGCTCCTTAAGGTTCTGTGTGCCTTGAAGACAGGTTTTTCCAAGATGCTGTATGCTTTTGTTTGTTGAATGTCCTGCAAATGGTATTTCCTGCTGGAAAGTGGATGCTCGAGGAGCTCATGGGACTTGGTCTGACGTCTGACACAAGATCTGATTGGCTAGATTGGAGAGATAGCCAATCATATCTTGTTCGGCACATTTACAAAACAGCTTGTAAATTACTTTCAAATATAAAACAATGGTTTAGTATGCATACTCAGAAATGAGTTATTATTGGGAATTTACATGTTCTTTAGTAAATTCTTTGTGAGACTGAAAGAAGATATATTTGCAAGGTATTTCTAAATGTTACTGCAAGCGAATCTTTTTGTTTACTAATATACTATCAAATAATTAGTGTAAGTTTATTAATAGTTAAGGAATATTTGCTTGATATGCGAGTTGCTGTATTGGTTACACGGTCGAAAAAAAAGGAAAATATCTTGTGAATATTGTGTCTCCGTCTGACTCACAGGATAGTGCAGAAGCACTCAGCATGGCCACCAATCACTTGGGGCAACGTCTGCGCCTAGAGGTTCTGGATGTACCCCTTAAGGAGCCATGCGTATTGGCCAACCGCCAGAGATCTTAGTAACCAGAAAAATAATATAGAAACAGTAACTTAAGAAGATGCCAAACTGGGTATCGCAAGGGAGTCTTCGGGAGTCTTTGGTGCCTTGAGAAGAGTAGCAAAAGGGTAGGTCCAAAAGGCCAGGTAAAGTGGTACAGAAGATAATGGTGACTGCACTGAAGTGCTGGAACAGGAGTGGTACCAAAAATGTGGGCAGGAGTATTGAAGATGTGGGTGAAGGAGTACATCAAGTAGGAGGTACCAAAGGGATAGATGGGAGAGTAGCGGGAGAGCCAAGGGAGCTGAGTGTGATGAGCTGTACGGCACAACCTGACAGGAATGAGGGACACTGGAGAAATCCTCACTTTGTCTGGAACAAGGTTTTAGCTTGAGGCCTCTGGAGCACAGATGGGTCCGGAAGCAGCCGTACGGTTCCCCAGAACGTGTAGAGCCAGTGTGGCTTTCGCGCGCACCCAGTCGCATCCCCTCAGTCCATGCACACCCGGGTTCAGGCAGGGTTCAGAAAAGCCGGGGCTGTGATGGTTAGATCGCCACCTGCTGGCCAAGAGATGCTTACACATGCTGAATGACACCACTGCAAAATAAATTATACAGATATATTTGGGCCATAATTTAAAGTCTGAGAAGAGTGACTTCAAATTTCGGTCCTGGTCAGGGTGGCCTGGAGCCTATGTCAGGCCACAAGGCTTAAGGACAGCAAGCCAGTCCATCACAGAGCACAATCATACACTGGAGGTAATTCAAAGACGACAAATGGCCTAATCACATGTCTTTGGAGAGCAGGAGGAAGTCCGCACATCAAGGAAACTCATGATGTAAGCACTAGAGATAACAACTGCACCACCATGACACCAAGTACAACGCATCAATACATCCATCTGCCCATTTTCTATAGGTCCTATTCAAGGTCATGGGGGTTTCATTCAGAAGCTATGAGCGCAAGTACCCCGGATGTACAACGTGTTTTTCGTCTCTTTAATCTGTTTACATTTTTTATTTCTTTTGCGGTAGTAAAAGTGACTGGATCTTGCCCTTTAAGGTATTAAAGGAGATACACATTTTGTCAGCGATAACATTTGTTCTATAAAGCAGCTTCATGCAAAAGGTTAGAATGCAAATTGTGAGGGAGAGGGAGAGTGTTTGTTATAAGAGGAGGTACATCCTTCTTACGAATGATAAGTGGATTATATATTCCATCCATTTTCAGAAACCACTTGCCCTCGGGGGGGGGGGGTTTTACAGCCTATTCCAGAGGCTACAAACGAAAGGCAGGGAACAGCCCAGGATGAGGCACCAACCAACGATCGCCGGGCATACACATGGGCAACTCCAATCAACTTCAGCATGTTTTTGAACTGTGGGGTGGAAAACCCCCATGACATGGGCAGAGGTGTCAATTCGGGTCCGGAAAGTAAAAATCCAGACCAGGATTTTGTTTCAACCAACTACTTGAGCACTGTGACAGTGACTCTTTGCTCAACTGACTGGTTGAAACAAGATCCTGGTTTGGATTTTTACTCTCTGGACCTGAAATTGACACCTCTGGACACATATGGAACCCTCGTGGTGACATGAACTCTGGTCCCAAAGGTCTTAAGCACCAGTGCTAACCACTGCACCACTGCACCACCCCAGCTGATAATACAGCTCTGGAAAAAATTGAGACAACTCTATATTTTTGTTAAATCTGCATTGTTAAATCCTGGTTTAATACTGGTCCTGCTGGCAGAAGGCTACACTGCGTGGCAGGCTGATTCCAGGCTCAAGGTTTCTAAGACGGCGGTACACAAGAACAAGGTGAAGCAGGAGACACTGGGAATGACCAGAAACCTGCCAGGTAGAGGGGAGAAGCGACTTTCTAATGCAAGAGGTGACCGTAAGCTTGTCCAGCAGTGCCTCACGAATCGGAGGATGGCATCCAGGGACTTTCATAAGGAATGGGAAACATTAAGTGGTGTGGCATGCACAGCTAGGGCAGTTAGTGACATTAAGTGGTGTGACATGCACAGCTAGGGCTGTTAGTATCAGGCTCCTAGAAGCAGGACTGAGGTCCCATAAAGCCAGGAAGAAGCCCTTCATTAGAGAGAAACAAGAACTAGGTTGCAGCTTGCAAAAAAAAAAAACACATTTTACACAGATGCATAACCATAAATTGAGAAATGAGTGAAACAAAAAATTGTGCTGTGGTCTCTTAATTTTTTCCGGAGCTGTATATTGTGCAACAGAATATATTTTCATTTCACATTTATTTTCAATCTTCTGGAAGTACTTTTAAGCACTACAAACATTTCAGAGCACAAGGCATAATCAAAACGTTTCCTGAAACCAACAGAACAGAGACCCACATGGTTCTGTTAAGACAGTAAAAGAAAATGCGAAAACTAAATGTTCAGGAACACTTGGTTACTTTGCTGTTGTGTCCACACATTCTATAGAGTGTGAAACACATTCTGATTATACTCCCTAAACACCAGCCAGTAATAAAGCAAACAACAGACAGAAAATAGCTGGAGAGACGATTGCTGTGAATCCTTATCGGAATTGGATTTAGCCATGATTTTGTATTTTCCATCATTAATGAAAGGCATGTCAAACAAGCCTCGGAGGCCCAGAAGAATCAATACTCCACAAAACTTTAACTGAGGAAAAAATGAAGCGGAAACTCTCTAAACACCAGAGAAGTGTTTGCACATTTTGTTTCTGACGGCACCATAAAATCGCTTTAGTTTGCCTATTATGTTCGTTGGTAGTCAGGATATGCAAGACTGAAGTAACATTATTAACAAAATAATATAAAAAAGCTGCTCTAACAACATGCAGTGTTCTAAATAGCTGATATACAGTGTTCTATATAACTGACATGCAGTGTTCTATATGACTGATAAACAATTTTCTATATAACTGATATGCAGTGTTCTATATAACTGATATACAGTGGTCTATATAACTGACATGCAGTATTATATATAACTGATACACAGTGGTCTATATAACTGACATGCAGTGTTCTATATGACTGATAAACTATGTTCTATATAACTGATATACAGTGGTCTATATAACTGATATACAGTGGTCTATATAACTGACATGCAGTGTTCTATATGACTGATAAACTATGTTCTATATAACTGATATACAGTGGTCTATATAAGTGACATGCAGTGTTCTATATGACTGATAAACAGTGTTCTATATAACTGATACACAGTGGTCTATATAACTGACATGCAGTGTTCTATATAACTGACATGCAGTGTTCTATATGACTGATAAACAGTGTTCTATTAAATTGACATGCAGTGTTCTATATGACTGTTATGCAGTGTTCCATATACTTTATATACTGGGGTATAAGAGCCGGGTACATCATGCTGTATACATAATACCAGTATCATTTGAGGGTTGCTTAATTGTTCCATATACTTTATATACTGGGGTATAAGAGCCGGGTACATCA
>JAODKM010000042.1:10366571-10380326 GCA_026780845.1 Petrocephalus sullivani
GGCTTCTGAATCCTTTAGCTCTGTCATCCTGACCAAAAGACCCAATCATTGGCTCAGTTTCAGTTTGACAATCTCCCTAACAAAGACCAGTAGGACTGGCTCCCCTGGCTTCTGAATCCTTTAGCTCTGTCATCCTGACCAAAAGACCCAATCATTGGCTCAGTTTCAGTTTGACAATCTCCCAAACACACATGTATGTAAGAACAAGCTCATATATTATTTGGTGCTTACAAGAAACTCACATATTTTTCAATGAAGGAATAAATTGTTGAGTGCAAAAAAAAATATATATATATTTTATAAAAGTAAGTTAACAGATTCATTTGAGCACTACTGGACAGTGCATAAGTGTAGAATAGGAACTAGCCATATGCTTTATCTAGAATTCCTCACTGCCTGTTAGCCGCAGTCTCACAGTATGGTTAAGAGTTTATTTTCTCAAGATGACCTGATTCTCTTTCTAAGTTTAACTAGAAACTTAAAGTAGCATAAAGTCTCACTGATGTATTATTCGGTAGGCTATTACAGTGTACTGCTTTATACCTTTAAAAAGCATTACATACTGTATATGAATGTGCTACCAAAATGGGGAAAGAGAATTAAAAAACACAAAACCTATTTCTGGATATCATTATTTAAATAACAGTGCTGTGAGTCAGTATGAGTCAGCCCAAAATGTTCTTCTCTATTATTTAAATTATTTATTCATCATAACATCATGAAATATTTTTATGTGTAACTATTTTTCCACTTGCTGAAGCGCAAAGATTCGTTATTTCTTACTCTTTCCACTAGAAATTAACACGAAGAAGAAGAAACATTGTTTGAAAAATAAACATAAATCCCCAGAAATGGCCCAACCTGAAGTCGTTAGTTTGGTACAGAGCGAAAGCTGGCTGACGGAAAGTCCAGCACGTTAAATAAAGCAGGCGTCTAAAATCAGAAGGCTTTTCCCCGGTGTCTCATTAGCTAATACTTCCGCTACAGTAGACTTACCTACGTTAACAAAACACTACATGTGGCACCCAGTAAGAATATTTTAACAAGCAAAATTTGTTACACAGACATAAAGAAGTAAAACATATATAGAGACACACATATATGGGGAGACATTTAAGGTTTTATTGGCAAATCCATCCACATTAGTGCTTATCCAGTGTAGAGTTGCATGTCCTACAGCCTATCCTGTTTAGCCTAGGGTTTAAGGAAAGGGACACCCTGGATGAGATGCCAGTCCATCACAGGGCACAGAGTCTCACACACACACAATGGACATTTTGGAGACAAGGGACTATGAAGGCCAAAGTGTCACCCACTGAGCAATAGTGCCATCCTGTCATTGATAAAGGCCTCGGAAAATAATTCCCAAGGTTTAAAAATAAATATTGGACTGGCTTCGAGCTAATAATGGAGGCTCAGAGATTCATTTAAAGCTGTACAGATACTAAAACGTACTACAGAATACGACTTTTATGCAACTCAAATTATAGCAGATAAAAGTGGTTTTCACTCGTGAAATGAATCCTTGCTATGGTATGAAGTGTTATTCCAAGAAAGGTAATAAGATTTAGTGTCAAAGAAGCCCTTTACTCTAAGTAACACTGCTGGATGCCAGAGGCCGTGGTAACAAGGTGAGATTCTTACTGGGTATTGTATTCAGTGGACACTAAGCGCCAGATGACAGAAATGCCAGTCTTTTTATGATAACGCCTGAAGTATGCAGGGTTTAGAGCAGAGGATCCCAACTGGATTAGCCTCATAACCCACATTTTTTCCTCGGTCATTAAGTCACGACCTAATTTTTAAAAAATTTTGCACAAAATTTCTTTCACAAAAAATAGCGCAGCAACAATAGCACAAAGCCTTAATGCACAGTTTTTTTTTTTTAAACCATATATTCTGTAATTCAATGAAAATGGTCCTGCGATCCACTTTTGGATCACTACCCTCCCAGTTAAGAGGACTGCAGATTCAAGTTTGGTGTATGTTTCATTAATGATGTCCCTGAAAAACTACAAGCTTCCCTTTGACATGTTATTAAGCATGTTATATGCAGGGTTGGGAACTCTCAGACGCGATCTCTGAAAAGCCACTGCAGGTACGCTCTTCATTTGCCGGGCTGCCAACACTTCATAGTTCCATAGATCATTACCGGCTCCTTCAGATTCTGCTGCATACATGTACTCACTGGTATTTCTCGGAGACACTTTTTAAATAAAAAAAAAGGGTATTTTTTTATTTACTTCCCTTTTAACTGAACGGGGGATGATCTTACAACATCAAATATTTGACAGCGACATATATGCCTTCAGAATATGCTGGTGTTGTCAAATCAGTTATAAAAAAACAAATATTAATTAAGTGGAAAAGGACATTCTGCAACCAATTGACCTAAAAGATAAAATATTAATGGAATGGGATGATTTGATGTAATACATTCACAAGAGGCTAATCATAACAGTAATTTAAGAAGTCAATGTGCTAAATGTGATTCCCATATAACACTTTAGTATGATAATCACTCTGAATCACAGGGATATAGAGGATAATAGTCCCAATTAATTCTAAACATTTAAATACAGTGAAATTGACTGGATGAAAGTAATTTTTGACTTCTGTGGAGCATCATCTCTCCAATTGAATTTGGGAATATGCAAAAACCCGGCGGAAATCCATAATTCAGATGGCGCCGACCTCACTGCTTGCACGCTACGAGCGTGCCCTCAGCCTACGGCCACACTTAAATACAATTTCTCGTTCAAAATGTAGCCCATTGCTCTTCAGAAAAATAAGTGGACTATATAAAAGCACTTTAAAATGAAGGGGGCGGGGGAATGGGTATTCGCTGAACTGGGTCAGAAAGTTTCCTGAAAGTGCCTCATAAAACAGAAGGCTTTGTACTCACCTGTTACCATGGTAATTCCGTCATATCAGCCTTTAAGGAGAGAGCATAGGGTCGGGTGAGTTTGTGGCAGAGCTGAGCTCTTCCCCGGCCCTTTGCAGGGAGACTGCCTCCAGTTCTGGCGTCGTTAATGTGACAGGAAGGACCGTGTGTGTGCAGAGACGAGCCTCCGTGACACGATGAGGTGGTATGCAGAGAGCGGGGCCTGGAAACGGAGGCCACGACAGTAACGGCAGTGGGACTGGGGACAGGCGCACTGCCATAGCAACGCCCGCCACCAGCACTTCACAGTGACATGTAATCAGCGGGCTCCCCGCCGGACTCGCCTGTGACTCACCGTTATGGGACTCGTCGGCAAAATAATGGGAGCGTTCAAGGGGGGGGGTCCAGCCTGGGCAAACAAGGCTCTGCATATTCAGATTGAATCCGGCATTTGTGTGCGTGACCCTAATCAGAGTCCGCTGGGTTTCATTAGCCGGCGTGCTTGTTGGCTCGAGGCAGGTGATCGGTTGCCGTGGAAACGCACCCAGGCTGGTTAACCTGGCCACCACCCCCCCCGCCGCCTTTGTGAGGCACGGCCAACGAGTTCCTTGACTAATGATACCCAGCTGACCCTCTTTAGGCCACTGTCCTCTTCAGGGTTTAAATACGGCCAGCTGGGGGGGTGTGTGCATGCACAGGCCTGGTGAGAGGGCACCACCGAACAGCTCTCCTGTCCCTAGTGGATCTATGTTTTTTTTTTTTTCTTTCCAGTAGACAATTAAAGGTCTTTGTCCTCAATTGTGTGTTTGTTTTCTTCATTTTTTTCACAAAATAAACTATGTTTGTTAATCCCACTCTCCTGACCATGTGGTACTTATCTGGCCCACATATGGCCACAGTCATTTTGGGAAATAATGTGTTGGTATGCTATCCCCCCCCCCCCTCAAACAAACACACACTCACCCAACCAGGACAGCCAGGATAAACAGTTGGCGCAAGGGCGTAGGAGATAGGGGGAAACAATAATTCCAAACACACGTGCAGGGACGGACAGCTTCATACTTTAAATGCAGAGATCTTTTTTTTTGCGGGGGGGGGGGGGGTATAGCATACATTATTTCCCAAAATGACTGTAGGGGGCATATGGTCAGGGGAGCAGGATTCATAAACATACTTGAAGCCAAATTAAACGTTGCGGGATACATGTTCCCTGTGCCGTCAGTTCCGAGGGCCCTGGCCAGTAAGTTGGATGGATGGATGGATTATTTGAGTAAATCTTAAATCGATAATTGTAGTCAGAAAAAGAGAGGCCTCCTATCCTTTAAAATCATTCTTACTGCATAACTGATCAGCTGCTGGAGCTATTTCTGCAACCATGCGCTGTTTCCGCGCTCTCCCTTGCCATTTTTCAGAGCTTGTTTGTTTGTGTTTTTTTCTCTCCCTCGCCTGCACAGGCTGAGTGTTTGTTTTGTAGACCCACACCATGCGCTGCGGATGGCATTAGTGGCTCTCTTGACATTTCCGTGTCCGTGACGCCATAATGTCACCCTCATGACACATGTAGCTACGGGTAATTTACTCACTTGAGCAAACATCCTCATTAAAGTCGAGAAAGTAGGCCGTGTTTGTAACCTCTCTCACGTGAGGGAAAAACAGCCCGGAGACAGGCATGCAAGTGCCACCTGTTGCTCACCTGGATTCCCCATTGGAATGTGGCGTTCCAGCACAGCTGCGGCCATTCTCTAGGATTCCACCGGCTGCGTCATGAAAATCCCTACACACATGACAGCTCGCACGTTCCTTGGCATAGAGCCCACTGAAGTGGAACCCCCCCCCCTTTTAGGACAACAGGAAACGGGAAACAAAACCAGAGCAACGGTGGAGACAGTGTGCAAAATAGCTCATGGGGTATTTTTATGCACTCTGACTAGGTTTGATCAGTTGTGTAAAATTCCCCCTCCTGAGAGAGACAGTTTGAATTCAACGGTTTTTGAAAAGATTGTCCTTCTATGGGCGGTAGACGGTGCAGTAAACATGCTTTAATAACAGCTGTTCCCGATGAAAATTCCCTCCTGCAACAAAAACCTTGCTACAGATCAACACGCCGATAAAACGCCCAGGGCAGTTCAAATGTGTAGAAGGGATCCGACTCGCATTCGAAGCTGCTTTCATATGTCATCGCCCGCATGTGCGTGGGCGTCAGCTCAGATACATCTCCGTTAATATATTTGGCAACGAAAAATGTAAGAAACATTGATATTGCTACGCCGCTAGTATAAACACAGCCTAAAAAACTAATTCAAAAGATGCATCTTCCATTATTACTTGCAGTAGGTCTTTGTCAAGCCTTAGGGAGAATGGCATCATAGCACAGCTCAAAAGATGTGCATGGCCTTCAATGACCACCTCAAAGCGAGACGATGCCCTGACGTTCACGTCGACAAAGTTCTCCATTAGCCTCCTGATCAAGAACCTTCCCTCACAAACGCAGGACACAGACGGATTGCATCCTTCCAGGCTGACCTGCAGCCAACACAAAGGGAGATGGACAGAAGCCCAAACCACCCGGTGCAGGCGGCGGGCTCAGCAGCAACATCGATTTCGTTGTCTGAGCTTCATTCATTGTCTGAGCTTCTCCATGGTAAGCAGCCCATTTTTCGGCAGTTTATGAATAAGTTGGCTTTTCATTCATTTATTAGGAAGGATGGATGGATGCAAAAGGTGCCCATTGACTCCACGCCTGTCCACGAAGTAGCTTTTGATGAAGTAATTATCGGATTAGTTTTGGTCCCAATAAAAAGAGGGTGGTACATATTAAAGAGCAGTAATTGCCTTCTTCCAATTTGGTTGTAAGGATATCAGCTACATCAAATTAAAGCGGCTAGACTGCACTTTATATCCATATTCAAATGACAGTAATGAATATGATATGAATATGATTCCGTAAACAGGTAAAATAACAAAACGTGCATTACTGTCCAAATATATATGGAACTGCAAATGGTTTTGGAGGATTTTGACCAGAGAGTGAAGGAAAAGCGGCCAATGAGAGCGCAGCATATATGAGGAACCAGTTGGAAAAGCATCTCAGGAGGCCACCTCATGAACCTGGCGTAGAGACGACAGTAGGGTCAACCAGTCCTTGGCGCAATTGGGGTTAAGGACCTTGCTCAAAGGTTCAGTGGTGGGATCACTCTGACAACCCTGGCATTTGAACCGGCGACCTTCTGAGGTCCAACCCCTACCCCGTCCCCTATAATTTTCATTAGAGGTGCTGTATGTCTTTGCGGTATTGGTAGTATGTTTATCACCTTGGTTTTCATACCAATACCCCTCATTTCTGGTGATGTCATTGATGACACAATGTGTTCAGGAAAATACTTAGCAGCCACCTAGTGCTGTAAAGGTTGGCGATTCAAATCCCATTACTGCTGTACCTTTCAGCAGAGTGCTTAACCCAAATTGTTAAAGCTGTAAAAATAGGTACAGTTGGGTTTTGCTTTGGAAGAAAGCGCAGGTCATCAAAAGACAGGAGAATGCTTACCTGTGTGGTTGTTGCAGAGAGAAACAAGGTTACTTGGGGGTAAATACTGTCATAAACAAAATGCAAATAAAATTTCACACCGTTCTCGTTCTTAAAGCTGAATATGAGTTAATACTGCGAGGGACCCTGTTCATTACCGAAATGTGTCTCTGATTGCCTCTAAGAGAAGCGTCACGTCCATGACTTCCACGTGTTTTGATGCACGGCCTTGGAAACGTCCTCGGCCCTCGGGAAGTCGCTATGATGATTATTATATTTTAATGATCACTTAATGTTCCATGTGTTTTATTAGAAAGACACTCGAGTCTCATGTCGCAATTTAAAATGGTCAGAGTTAAATGAGATCACAATTTACAGCTGATAGACCTGGGCAATGATGTTAAAAATGCAAATTTTTTTCCATATTTAAGAACATTAAATACCTTTCATTATGATAAATAATGCCATACGTCATGCTGTTTGTCAAATGTTCACCTGGATATTCTTCTATCTTACTGTTTTTGTTTTTTCTCTAATTTTACTTCTAGGGTAATCGTGGCTGATCTTTCATAGGAGTACTGAATTAATGCGGTTTGTTTTCAGAGATGACTCAGAGCTAATTAAAGATAGTCAGACAAGGCTGGAAACTAAATGCCTACTTGTTGAAACACACGCGCACACACACACACACACACACACCTACCTGAGCAAGGGTACGCTCAGTCCAACTATGACACCCCTACCCTAAACCCTACCCAGCCCTAGCCTTAACCATAAGAAACCAAACAAAAATATGAGATTTTTGGAATATATTTATTCTTTTACAAAAAAAATAAAAAAAGTCCCCACAAGGATAAATCAGGTTTCACCACAGTGCATACCCAGCCTTCAAAATGATAATTAGGACCCAGCCCAAATTAATTCACAGAGAAAAATCAAAAGTTGTTTTCAAATGCATTGATTAATTACATCCCCCTAGAAGAAATCTCTCAGCAGACTCAGTATGTATCAAGCATACCCCCCCACCCCCAAACCTACACTGGGGTTCAGACTAAACTACAAACCTTTTCTATTTTCTTAAAGGTAGTGCATGTATCACAGGCAAGTTTCACTTTTATTCTGACTTGAAAAATTAAAGCTTGTTTTTAAAAAAAAAAAGTCAAATTGGTCATATGGCATGAAATGATACTAAAAATAATTTTTATTAATTTTTGAAATTAATGTTTTTTGTCCTTATGGTGCTCTGAGACCACTTTGTACTCGCCTTATAGAAGCCAGTTGAACCATCAAAAAAAGTATGTACACAAAAAAAAAAAAACATTAAATTATTCAAGAGTTCAGCCATACATATTTTATAGCAACATTTAAAATGCATTTAAAATGGCATTTTAACAAACATTTAATAAACTTCATACATACAAAATTCTTCAGATCATCTTCTCTTCTCATTTACATTAAATGGCATTCATTAGAGAAACGAGAATAGAAAAATCATTTGTGCGGAGAGACGGAGAAGTGTGTCCACACTCCGAGTGACCTGATTGCTGATGTTGTGCAGAACTGAAAAATCCCACACTAACCTCCTTGAAAATAATGACCATTCTGTGCCACAACTAACTTTCCAAACCACTTCAAAACCCACACTTGCAATAAACACTATACATTACAGGCATTTTCACATAGTGGTGAAAAAAAAATAATCTTACATCAAAGTATTTTCAAGTGGAATTTAGGAAAGTTGGCTACAAACAGAAAACTTCTTGCAAAATGGTCCTACAAACGTTTTGTGACTTCCCAGAGGACAAGGAAAGCTCTAGTTACATCTGTGATGTTCCCGTTCTATTTTGGAAGAATTCAAACCCATGTAATACAAAAGTGATTTTTCTGCTTTGATTCAAACCAGGCTGTTTTATTTTATTTATTTATTTATTTTTTGCTTCATGAGAAAGGATCTACAAAAATCCCATGGAAGGCTCAGCTGGATCTAAAAAACAAATCTCTGCAGGGTCCCTGAAAAGGCCCACTACACCTCCGCTGCAAGCATTTCAGGATGAAGTTACGATTAAATCTCAGCTGTTTCTCTCTTCAACCTCTATGGACGATGCAAGTCAGAAAATTCTTATGAGACTGACCAAAACCTGCCTTAATGCGTTTTATTTCATCAAAAGCTTCAGTCTTCTATAGATAATATTCTGGCTGTATCTCACTATTTCCAGCCCCTTCTTTGTGAGTGAAAGAGATTTTGACTGTAATTTAGTTGTGCAGATTGGGAACTGGCCTTAAACCCCTAATATAGGAGACTGGGAATTAATCAGCTGCAAATGTCAGAAAAGATGTCTTTGCATGCAGGAAATGTACAGTTTGAGCAAATACATGGTGAGGTCAAGGTGTCTTCTGGGTGGATTCATTAAAATTTCCAGCTTTGGAGGACCATGGAGGTCAAACAAGCGAAAAGGCCATGCTTTCCTTTTCCAGATGGAGGTGAAACTCCCAGGCCAGAGCAAACACAGGCTTGCCGAAGACCAGGACGTACTGTCAGTTAAAAGAAAAAAAAAAAAAAGAAAGCTAAATGTGGGCCTAAAAGGCTTCCATCCAGGATGAAAAGCTGCAGGGACAGTCACTAAGCAAACTCCAAAGGTCAAAGCTCACTTGTGTATTGACCCATGATGCTTAGATGAATTGCTAAAGGGCTGGCCAGAGAGGATGGCACCAGGGAATTGGCCACATTAAGAGGAGGTTCAAAATATCTCGGTGCAAACAAATTAGACTGATATCATACGTGCTAGCAGTCGCACCCATACTGTGCGTCACCAGAGACTTCAGCAAGGCTGGCGTGATCCTTCCATGCTACTGAGGCAGTTTGCTGGGGCAGTGAACATCACTCAGGGCTGTTACTTTTCAAGTGTGAGGCGCAGAGCTTGAATTGGCCATTGCAGTCTACCTTCCAGATGTTTGGGGCTAGCTTTAGTAGGTTTGTGCATTTCTCCTGGGCTTTGGTCAGGGCTGCTGGCTTCCGCGTTCCAGCGTCTCATTTCACATTTCAAGGTTCAGATTAGCTGCTGGGGGTGGCACGGTGGCACAGAGGTTAGCACTGTCGTCTCACACTTCCCCTCACGGTTCAAAAGCACACTAAGTTGAAACAGAGTGGCTAAACTGTCCCTGGATGTGACTAGCAAGAGGTTAGTGCCCCTTCCTGGGTTATTCCCTCTTATGCATCTGCTTCGATGGGCTCTGGAGCCTTGTGATCCTACATAAGACAGATGGATTTGTTGGTGTTCTACAGCTGCAGCCCCGACTCCCAACAACAGCTACCAGTTTCTTAAAGCGTGCTGACCAATTAGCAGCTCCGAGTCCTGTCAGATACCGGTTTCTTGAAGCGTGCCGACCAATCAGCAGCTCAGAGTCCTGTCAGATACCAGTCTCCCACAGTGTGCTGTCCAATGGCCTCAGGCATAGAATGTGGCATTGTGGGTGGGCGGCCTGATCTGGAGGCTCTCTTGGACTTTGAAAAACCCAATAAACAGTAAAAAAGAAAAAAAAGTGTGGGTCTGTGCCAAAAAAAAAAAAAATGAAAGCGATTGTGAAGAATTATTTAAACCCAGGTCATTTCCAATTTAAAAGGAGGACCCAAAGAAAGGTAAATGGGCCAGGCTGCCTTTTACCCTGCCCAGCAAGGTGACTGCATCCAGTACACAGCTAGATATTCCATAGAATCAATTCAGGTTAACTACACTACACACTGCAGACAATTGTCACATGGGGGGTGGCTTGAGAATGAATCAAACCACACATGTGTATCTGTAAAGAACGCTTATTTGCTCAAAAGACAAGTGTTTCCAGCAGGTCAAATCAAGACTTTAATTTGTCACATGAACACAGGGCATATAGTGAAATGCAGCGGTAGAAACAGTCCATACTGTGCGATAAATTACAACGAATTACAAAATGGATTATATATCATGCGCAATGCAATTTAATAGTAAAGAGCAAATAAATATATATGACACACACCAGTGCTCCCCACAACGTCAAACATTTGGTAAATGAATACATAAATAAATAAAATTAAAATACCCATAAAACAAATGAAATCTCTATCATTATGCTCTATAAACGATAGAATAGAGCCTTCATAAGGAGAATCACTGTGCTAAGTCCGGCCCTCAACCCCATCAAGCACATTTGTGACGAGTTGGAAAATAAACTGGACAGATCTATTGTACGTTTAAAAGAAAGCCTTTGGCTTGAGTTGCAGAAGGCATGGGATACCATTAGTGTTGAAGTTCTCAGGAAATATATTGACACTATGCCAGAGAGATGTGCTGCTGTAATTGCTGCAAAAGTTAAAAGTGGATAAAAACAGTAGGTCTCACTTCATCTGATATTTGTTGTCTATCCACTGATGGATAGACATCAGCATCAGCATATTTCATGAACATTATGAAATCAAGTTTCGGAGGCAAAAAAGTAAACATTTTCAGATCTGTCAGGTGTTCTAATAATTTTGGCCACCACTAGCTTGATGTGAGCTAATTTACTTTGCCATTAGCCTCTTAACTCAGATGATAGCTCTTGTACCTCGATGCTAGCCCGAATTATTTCCTGTTAGCCTATTGACACAGATACTAACCAATCCATACTAGCCGATGCATTTTGGCGTTAGCCCACTGACATAGAAGCTAGCTCATGCACCTGAATGCTAGTGAACCCCATTGACTTATCTTTTACTGACATATGACCAAGGAAAATAAACTGAGTGAAGACACTGAACGTTATAGGACTACATTAGCACATACCGGTTAGCGTGTTCCCCCCCTTGTACGGCAGGTTCCTCGCGGCATCAATCACGGCATCCTTGGTGCTGTAAGCATTCAGATGCCATTCAATCCGGGGATCCCCACTGTATTGGGCCAGTCCTAGTAGGGACAATCACACAAACAAGACTATCAGAGAGAATTAAAGCAGTACTGCTCGAATCCAGGAGGAACGAAAGACAAGTCGACCAAATGCCAGAAATAGCCTTACAGAACCAAGAGTCCAAAGAAAATGCGTGTAGGAATAAGAAGGCCAAGGGAGGAGCTGTGATGTCAGTGGTGTGACGTCACTCACCGATACGCGTCTTGTCAAAGCCCACATTGAAGGCGCTCACCAGGCTCTCCAGGAAAGTACGCACCAGGCGGAAGTTCAACCTGCCAATGCTCCAGGAACCATCGACCAGGATGACAATGTCTGCCAGGGCCGGGGTCTTACACATGAACTGGTCCCCTGTGATAAGGAAAGCCAGGGGCATCACGGCAGCTCAAAGACCATCACATGACAGCTCAAAGACCATCACATGACAGCTCAAAGACCACCACATGACAGCTCAAAGACCATCACATGACAGCTCAAAGACCACCACATGACAGCTCAAAGACCATCACATGACAGCTCAAAGACCACCACATGACAGCTCAAAGACCACCACATGACAGCTCAAAACAATGTCAAGTCTATGAAACTTTGATGCACAGGTTTGGTCCACTATCCACCCCCCCCCCAAGAACACAGCTTTCAGGATTTAGAATAATGTCTTTATTGCAAAGTTTGTGATACGACAAACATCAGCAAAAACATAACCGAAAGCAGCCATCTCTGGAAAACAACACCTCCAGCCAAAGCGCAGATGAATTCTGGATGTCCCTGGACTTCCTGGGCAGAAGTGGACCTGCTCTTGTTTTGTCGTGAGCTGTAAAACATTGGGAGGTGATGCTACCCCTCTCAGTGCCGCCCAGATCTGGCAGATGATCTCAGGGATCCATTGTTAAGAAGCTAGCAGGGTAAAGCTCTGGGTGAATAAGCTCCTTCAGGCAGAAAACGAGTGCAGGACGGGACATTTACCTTAAATCTCTGGAACCAAAACGACTGGAAGCCCAGAGTTATTCCCTACCCCATCTAGCAGGAGGTGGTCACTTCCTACCCACTTTACATACTGAGCCCCTGGGAAAGCTACATTACGTGTTTCTGGCTAACAGCACATTGGGACAACATGGCAACAAGAGTCAGGCCTTTGAATTTATTTCGCTTCTCAGAATTGGCCCAAGTAAGTTTCTAGTTCAGCAGAAGGCCGTGTCAGGTCACTTGGGTCCATTTCCAGGTCATAGGCCATTCCAGACCAGGCAGCTGTCTCTCCTCAGACTAAGCAGATGCTGTGGATTGCAACATATTCTTCCTCGGCCTTCCCATCAACCCACTGGGGTCGGTAAATCTTCAGGAGCGTCTTCCCGTCCTCTGCCTGATTGTTTTGGAAAGAGGGAAAAATGTGATATACTGGACAACACGAAGAGACCCGTGATTGCCGGAAAAGGCGAAACCGAAAAACAGCAATCACTGAATCGCTCCGAGACGCATTTTCATGACCATTTATGTCTCCATCCCCAGGAAACACAGCCGCAGACGTGCATGTGCAAAAATCGGCGGGGCTTTAGATAACGGGCACGGAAACTCGTGTGGATCTGCGTACGTCCACAGTTACGCAACCAGATCAGTAGTACTCATGAAATACTAATGAGAGGTGAATTGTGATGCCTAAAAGTTAGTCATCCGTATAAATTCAGCACATCAGTCAGTTAGCAGAGCAACGCCACGTGCCACTGTTCTGCTACATCAAGGAAGGGATAAGTAGTGAAGTCGCGGTGGAGAGAGGGACAGCGCAGCAGCCACAATATTTTGCAGGAGGAGACACTGTGGATAAACAGGGTAGAAAGACGTCGGTGGTGTGGCAGTTCTTTTTGCAGTCCAACACTTTTGTTAAACATAAGAATACGCTGAATTTACAGAGGTTACCAACTTTTGGGCATCATAAGATCCCTCCTAACATTTTGGGAGTACTACTGATATTATTATCAAATTGCGAGCAAAAGTAAATGCCCATAAAATACTGAACAGCTGGCGTTCAGACAAATTTTTACGCCCATCATGTAAAACTGCAATCACATCACCTTTGCCGGCACTGCATTAGTGCCAGTCGACTCAACTTGCAGCAACTCAACCCACCTATTTGGCAGACTCTCTTGGTAGATAATAACAAGGTCTAGTTGGTTATAGTTTATTTTTGGTAAATGTAATCTTTTTTTTATAAGTAGTGCAATATTAAGCACAGTTATTTTAAAAAATCGTGCGGCCCTAATTAGTAAACGACAGTGCTGGGAAACCAGGACAGCCCACGGTTGGTAATTAGTCAGGTTAGCTGGCGTGGGAACCTGAAACTAAAGGCTAACACCGCGCCCCCCCCCCCCCCCCCCCCCCCCCCCGCCACCCCCCCCCCGTCCCCGCTCGCCCGCCCCCCCCCCCAACCCCCCGCGCCCAC
>JAODKM010000042.1:10380426-10415739 GCA_026780845.1 Petrocephalus sullivani
AAACAGTAGGTCTCACTTCATCTGATATTTGTTGTGTGCAACCATCTGCATATTTCATGAACATTATGAAATTAAATCACGTTTTGTAGGCAAAAAAAGTCTAATAAGTTCTAATAATTTTGGCCACCACCATATATACACATGAACAGTACAGATAAATATATTTAGACGTATTAGGGCCAAAAACAACAGTCTTTCTGCCATCTTCAATACCTGCTCATCCAGTTCAGAGTCGGATGGAGGTTGTGACCCAGGGGTAGGCAGCCCTGATCCAGGGTTTTCCATCCTACCTTGTCTCTGTTGAACCACACCTGATCTCAGGCAGACAGTAACTCATCATGCTGGAGACCGACACTCCAGGGTCAGGATGGCCCACCCCAGAAAGCACAGGGCATGTGGCTGCTGCCAAGTGCATCGCGGGGCACAAGCAGCCACTGACCGCGGCCCTTTCTGAGTCACCTAGAGATGTTTTTTGGATTGCAGGAGAAAACCTGAACTACAGTACACTGCAGCATGATGCAAACTCCACAGTCGTTGCTGTAAATCAAACACGCCTGGAGGTACGGGACGACAGCGCTACCCACTGAGCCACCATGACAGCATTCCATTCATTCCCCGTACGCTCAGAGTGACAGGTGGCGTTCCCCTTAAATAATTAGCACATTTGCTCTTCCACTGTTTACGGTACTCTGTTCTACTGCCATCCACATCCCCACCTTCTCAGTCTCAGGCCAAAGACTCCGTTAAAAAAAGTATTTCCCATTATATAAAAAGTACTGCAAGGATTTTGCTAATTATCTTCTGGCAAGGAAGGAAAATTAAAAAGGGTTATTATTAAATTCAACCTCAAAGTACGTCTGGTACACCCACCCGTGGAGTGATGCTTTAAAAAAAAAAAAAAATACATATTTTTAAAGATGGTACCAAATTAACAGAGTGAGTGACTGAACGAATTATATTATTGATGGCACAAATCAGATTTTGAAATCCGCAGCGGTTGGATTACCATTCCTGCACAATGACCAGCTTAACGCTCTTCGCATTAGTTACTTAACTATTGGCTTATGCCAGCCAGCGAATGACGACATACGCTGATCCTGCTGCGGGAGCGTCGATACGAAGCGGACGGAGAGGTCCAGCGTACGCCTTCTGCATTTAATTAACAATGGGATTCGGGGCTGAATTCGGACCTCTAGATCTATGCTTTCAGAGAGTAAACTGTGAAATTACAGGTCCTCACGGATTAGCCTGCACAAGTCGATAAAAGTGAATTTAGGAAAGCTTGGGTGGGGAGACTGGTGAACGATTCCCAATTTCAGCTGTGACCTCTGACCCAGGATGTACATCAGAGAAAACTCCCACTGGAATTTAGCTGCCTGATTTAATGCCCCCTTATGAAAGGGTCTACAGGAGCCTTTCATGGCTGCAGGAGAATCAGTGACAAAAATCACGAGGTCAAATTGCTGTGAGGGCTTTAAAAACGAAAAAGCCAGACAGCTTGTGCAGCACCCTTCCCGCAGCTTCTCGGCACGATTGCCGGTAAATACGCTATCTTCAGAGTGAGCTGCGCGGCTGCTTGGGGGGGGCAGAGGTCAGGTGCATGGGTGGGTAACGCGGGGAGCCAGCAGACAGGAGCGACTCCTTGAGCTAGCAAGAATCCGGTAAGCAGGAGAGACTCACCGTCGTCCTTGGGCCACCTGCACCTCACCGCCTCACATATGTTTACGTCCTGTCATTAAGCAGCACTGTGTCGCGCTGGGCATCACATTATTTCATGCCACGCAGGCTGGGGGTTCGAATCCCGCCCAAGGGTTTTGCATATCCTGTTCGCACGGCCCAAATCCAGTTACAGCAGTCTTCCAAATGAATCAGAATCCTTTAATTCGCCATTGTACAAAAATTACAGGGAAATTGTTTGGGTGGAGGTCATATAATTGAAATGTACTGTCAAGACAAACAAACACAAATGCACATATATACAAAACTGCATATATAAAAAAAAGCATATATAAAGTATATAAACAAAGAGACAAAGAAATTGTCTGTTAATAAATAACTAAACACGCAAGTATAATAAACATGTAGGCAAACTGCATGTGGTTTGTGCGTGTACTGCAGCTGGAATAAAATACCCCTCCAAATTCTTCCTGGCAAAGGCCGCAGGCCCCTCCTACACTGGATAAGCGGGCAGAAGATGGATGATTCAATATTTAACAGGCCGACAATATACTGTGCGGCAATGCAGACAAAGATAGCAAATGAACTGTGTGGCAGTTACTATTTCCCTGGCAGTCACAGGGGCATTCATAAGTATTTTTGACTAGTGCTGAAGGTGGAGGAACTGGAAGATGAATGGAATGTCAGTGTTGTGTGAAGGGGCTCGTGCCTCTTGGATTTGGCTCCAGGATGACTGCAGGCATGTGCTGGGTAGACTGTTCTGGGTGGGTGGATGGATGGATGGATGGATGGCTAAATGAATGGATGCATTGAGGAATGGATGGCTGGATGGATGAGTGTTGGATGGATAGATGGAAGGATGAATGGATGGGTGGGAATTGGATGGGTGGATGGATGATTGGATGATAGATGGATGGATGGATGATGGTTGGATGGATAGATGGATGAATGAGTGGATGGATGTTGGATGGATGAATGCTTGGATGGGTGGATGGATGAATGCATAAATATATATATGGATGGATGGAGAGATGGATGGATGAATGCATGAATGGATGAATGGTTGGATGGGTGGATGGATGGCTTGGATTAAGTCACCGATATCACCCAGGCCTTCTTTAAAATTGTGCGGTACATTGCCACCAGAAATCCTGCAAAGCCTGGCCGTTCAGCCGAAACTTTCTCAGAACTTAAGAAACTGACAGGAAACTTATATTAAAGTCCATTGTGTCACACTAAACAGGAAGCCATACGCCTTTACAGCCGAGTCCATTTGTGTAGCATCCCAGTTTGCTGCAGCTTGGGACATAGAATAAGAGTATAATTATGGTGTGTTTCTCTGACAGAAATGAATCATGTTCTTTGTAATGGTACCACATTACACAAGACTGTAAACTAAGGAATTTTCCCAGTGGCTGGCTGGTTATAACAAGACTCAGCCCATAGCAGGGTTAGATCCTTGTTGTGCCATATTAGCTCTCTGCGGAGAGGTTGACTCAGCGAACGCCAATTAACTTGCTTTCGGCTGGCCGGAGGTTTGTCTCTCTCTCTCCATGGTTTTAGAGCCGTGTCCAGTGAAGACCAGCCACCCGAGACCCTGGCTGAAGCATCGCTCAGCAAGGCCCGCGCTCCGTAGAGCGAGGAGAAGCCCGGCTTCTGACAGCGAGCATAAACTGAGGGGGGTGCACGCTAGCTTCCACCCATCCTTCTGCTGGCGTGGGCGTCAAAGAAAGAGGCCAACGATGGGATTAATTTGTCATTGCAGTTTGAGATTTCCAGACGGCAAAATGCTATCCATTTCTGCAGGGTCAAGTTCAAGTGTTGCCTTGAAAATGTAAAATTGCATTTGCTTAAATAATGATTTAATAGCAAAGATACGAATAGTGTAGTCTATACTAAGAAAGATAGGGGGGCATAAGGCCATCTGAGGTGGGGGGGGGCAGATCAAGGTTATCCAACATCCAGACTTCTTTAGATCTAAATCTGGTTCCTCAAGGCCAGATTGGCTTTTTTGAGACTCCTGTCATTAGCGTGTAAGACCCCCATTAGATTGTGCCTGATTGCCTGCAGCTGGTTTCTGTAAATCCGCCAATTTGTATTGCTGACAAGAGCGACACGCCCCGGTGAGACTCCCTTCATCACAATTCCATCCAGCCATCACGCATCAGTTCATTCATCCGTCTTCCATCCCCTCTTCTCCAGTCCAAGTTCACAGTGAGCTTGGAGCCTCTCTCAGGAAACAAGAGGCACGATGCAAAAAGGACACTCTGGCCACTAATCTCCTTCTTAGGCCTCACAGATGTTGAGATAAGCTCCCCTTACCTAACATACAGACAACAGTTTGTGAGGCTTGGGGAAGTGCATGTCAGGAATGGTTTTGAGCAATATGGCCACACCCCAGGGATCTGGAGCCACCTTCATCTCAGCTCATCTCAGCTTCAATTCATCTCAGTGCAAAGTCATCTCCAAGCTGCGCCATCTGTAGAAATCCTCAGATCGCGCCATTGACAGGTGCATTTGACCAACACAGTAGCTCTGCCCATGAAAGGACAATTCAGGCTATTCGTTTTGCGAGATTAAGCTCGTTAAGTCTGTCTATACCATCCTTCTTACTTTCTTTGTTAAATGACCTAAATTATTTTTAACCTTTTGGCCTTTTTCTGATGGTATACGAGGCATATAATAAGTATAATTTTTATGAATTTATATATTACTTTCTTTACATTTTAGTGACCTTTTAATATTTCACGCTAAGTATTGTGGGATTGGAATGACCTTTCAATACATCCAACACAATGAAATCCGGTCAATCCTATAGGCGATCTAGGCGGCTGCCTAGGGCTCCAACTTTTGATGGGGCGCTGACTTGGCACACAACCACCGCCGTCCCACCCTGCCCCCCAGGAAAAGGCTTTTACTGACATTGACTACTATACATGTACTGTACACGACTGTACATGTTTCTGAGAGACAAATCTCATAATTGTCTGTTTGTATTATATTATAAAACCCTGTCACACAATTCTGGCACAATGGAGTGCTGATAATCACTTGATCTAGCTAATGATGCAAGTAATCCAAATCACTGATCCTCCAAATATTTTGCCAGCATTTAGAACATGGCAATGTAGGGGGGAAAAAGAACCAGTACAGTTTCTGTGGGAATAATTGTTTGAAAAAAGCTTAAACACACATTTAAAAATGATCCGCTCCAATAAATTTGTGGTCATTCCTAATAATCTAACCGGGACAAAGAAACTCTCTCATAAAGTGAACATTAAGACGAGTACATTTTTGGGAGACAAAAACGTCAGATTTCCAATCCTCAAGTGTCAGTCCGGAGGTAGGTTGAGTACAGACACATGGTGATTACCAGGAATGACATTTGTTCTCAGAACATCTACCTTCGAGCTAGAGATGACAGGCATTTGTTCATTAAGGGTTTCAGCAACGCTCCCATGACTGCAACATATTTAAATAAATATGCAAATGACTACATTTCTATTCAAAGGCTTCTTTTGACTTCAGCGAGGTTCCTAAATAACCCAGGGGACACAATTCTTTCCTTGTGAATAGAGCCAACTGTCAGTGCCTTGAAATGAACATGTAAAAAAAAAAAAAAAAAAAAAATCTGAAATTCCCCATGTTCTGTATTCGCTGCCTAGAATACACAGGGAAAAAAAGATTGGATGGGGAGTGCATTTTAGAGGTTAATATGATTACATAATTGCTCAGAAACTCAGCACATCTGAACAATTCATTAATGATAAACACAATGCTAATGTGGGCAACTGGCTTGAGCAAAGCATTGTGGGAAATTCACTGGATGCTAATGAAATGGATGCCTCCCCATGGTCGCGGGCAGCAGAGCCTCATTAACTGATGGTTTGCTGACCAGCCATGACTAAGACTGCCGTCTCCTGCCTTGTTTTGCTACTTTTCTGCATGGTTACCAGCTATGAGAACACCGCCAATCTTCAAAGATGGGGGGTTATGTAGTCCCCAGAGTAAGTACTGAGCATATGACTTCCCCACCCCATCGCAGGAAAAAACAACAGAAGGATGGGTAAAACCCATTTCAGTGACAGCTCCCAAGCCATCACAATGTAAATAACCTTGGAAACATATTTTACAGACAGGTCAATTGTCCTGGAAACCGTAGAGGCTATTTGTCCATTTTTAAATCCCCGCACAGCAGCATGGTACTTAGGCTTATTTGCTCTTTCCGAGCAAAGAATTTAACTTTGCACCATAAGCATTGTCCCGATTCGCTATGGAGACTTAGATGCTTCAGGCGACGAGCAAAAGCCTCTCTGCTCGGAGGGGTTGACTTGTACTGACACTGTGCAATAAGGCGACAGATTCTCAGACAGCACGGCTGTACAGCCTGCAAAGTTTGAAAAGGGAAAAAGCTCAAACAGAAGGACTGCCAGTTTTGGAATATTATTTTTTTTAAATGACTGGTTAACATTATTCTCCAGTGGCAGAACTTTGCTGAAATTATTAATTATGAAAACGCTAAATAATAAAGCTATAGCATTCCAAATTACATTTGTCAATCTTAAAAAAAAACGTTTGCTATGTTTTCATATCATTTTATCTTTTTTATATAAAAGGTCCCCACAACCACACACACACGTAACCAGTAGTGTAACCAGGATTTTGTTTCAACCAACTAGTTGAGTACTCTGTGACTGACTCTTTATGCCCAACTGATTGGTTTAAACAAAATCCTGGTCTGGATTTTTACTTTCTGGACCTGAAATTGACACCTCTGCACGTAACATATTGTGGGACACACACAGTCAATGTATTCATATAATTTTGGGGACTCAACATTAATTTCTATGGATTTAACCCCACTCCAAACTATAACACCCATAATCTGTAAGCGCGCACACACACACACACACACACACACACACACACGACAGGTGAACTGCGGTTTTTCGTATGCCCTTGCCTTATTGTCACATGAACACAAACAATATAAAACTCCCATCATCCCTTGCAGCAGCCATGCATCAAACATTCAGTTTCATTGGTTTGCAGCCCCCACACTGATTGGCCAGCATTGGCCAGGTCCCCCAAAGGCCGAGGGAGCACATATTCTAGCCAGGCTCTCCTCACTAGTCTTTTACAAAATGGCCTTTTAGATTAGAAACTATAAAAGATATTAATTGAAGCTCACATATACAAGCTGCCCTGTGGTCCTGAGAGGAATCCAGTGCTCTCCACCCTCCTTTACTTGGCTGTCTGATGTCTTATCACACCATTTAATTAGGGCATATTGACGCGTCTCGCATCGATTGGCATAACGGGTGGTCTCTTTGAAAGTGCCCGTTTACGGCTCATATTCATCACTCGCTATATTTACATGCATCACATAATGAGATAAAGACCCTCAAGGTCGATAGCATCAAGAAGAACCCATTTTAAAGACTTTTTAAGGGGAGCGAACTCTGCAATCAATACATTTTTAATCCAAAGGGGGGCTTGTCCAGAGATAACAATCAAGAAGCCCTTGTATTCGGCTTAAGCTGGAGACACTATCACTGCTGATCGTGGGCCGTTATTCGCCAGCACAACACCCGCCAATGTCCAATTCCCCCGAATAAAACAACAGAATTTAGCAGACGGCCATTGTCAGAGGCTGGGTTTCACTGGCACACATGACTTAAGGACTTTTTTTACTTAATTCACAGTCTCGTTATGCAGGCTCATCTTGGCTTGGCCGAACGTAGCGCAAAAGAAATTACTCTGTTTAATTAAGCTAATTCTGTGGTCATTGCATGGCTAGAACATGCTGGGGAGTACATTCCACGTGAGGATTTGTGCAACTCATGCATCTGTACGTTCGCTGTGGGGTGATGCAGTAGCGACCACTGGCGCGGGAAATGCACACATCCCGCCAGCATCCCAACATATCGTACCGCGTACGCTGCTACGTTTGCCTGCCACGCAAAACTTAATATTTCACAATGTTGTGAAAATCGCTACCATCATCATAAGATCGAAAAATAGTCAGTCTAAGTGTTGTAACATGATGAACATCTGTATTTTATTATTATTTACTGATACCATTTATCACTGTCTAAATGGATTATTACTGTCCGTTTGTCGTACTACTGTAAACCTAAAATTTCTTTCAGGATTAATAAAACATCCATCCAACCAACCATAACTGCACATGCTGCAAATGAGTTAACATGCACTGATTGGCATAATGGCCATTGGACTAAGAAGATGGATCTTAAGTGGATTTATGGCCGTGACGCCAATTCGGAGCTTTTGGGCCACATCGTTTTATTAATGGGCAACTCTTCGTGAGCCTGCGCACTTCCCAATCCAGGCATCGGAGTGTGCAATGGGGACATAACAGAGGCGGCAGGACGTTTGCTGGAAAGAGGGCCTTTCAGAAGAGTGTCACTCGAGTGTCACGAGAGGCAGAACGCACAAACCCATCCATGCTAATACCCAGGAGGCACAGAGATCAAAGGACGGCGAGTGATGAAAGAGGAACTGAAGTTTTTATGAAGCTGGTGCTTCGCCACAAGGAAAAAAAAATACTTTGTTTAAAATTGTCTAAGCAATTTTCCAAATGAGCTTAAAAGCTACAGCTTAGCATTCAAAATTGATGGACCGATAATATCTAGTCTAATTTCCCATTTGAATCTGAAGCAGATGGAAAATCCCCAAAAAAAGATCTGAGAACAAACCCATTACTCACTGGTCTACAGGGAGATGCTGTCAAACTCAGAAAGCGACTGGGTGTTTTGCTTCGCAAAAATTTAGCATTGGCAAACATACAGACAGTCCCCAGGTTATGAACAAGACCCATCCCTAAGTGGAATTTGTAGGTAAGTTAGAAAAGTAATAATACACTACATAATACTAATAGTAACAATATGCAGTAATAAAATAACTACATAGGGTACTGTACCTCGAGCCGACAAATTGCTGAAGCCACGGAATGTTTTCTAGGGGATCACAAAGTAGTGCATGCATTTATTGTAATGCACCATTGTATTTAACCCAGATTTTTTAATATAATAGGCTTTATGGCACTCTGTTCGTAAGTACAAACTACCTGTAAGTCGGATGTTCCAAACCCAGGGACTGCCTGTATACCGAACAGTATGTCAAGGGATTCAAAAGAAAACATATTGAGAGAACGGTATTTCCTGATGGCTGTTCTGGGGTAAAATTAGATTGTAATCATACCCAGATCCCACACAATGGCTGTTCTAATCTTCTGGGTAAACAGAGCTAAGCATTCAGTGTTCAGCTGGGCGCTCATGTTAATATCACCAACTTAAACTGACCTTTTTAGCCATTATGGTTAGATTACATTTCAGCTAGTTTCTGTATAGGCGGTCATTAATGGGATGATTCCCCAACATAAGCAAACTGGGCAGGATGATTATGTTACCATATCTTGCTGTTTTTGTTGACTTGCTACAGGAGTAACTGTGCAGCAAGACTAAGGCTATCATATGCACATTTCTTTAAACAGTGTCCCAGTCATTGTCACTGAAAGCCAGTACCTACCATTGACATTTTAAATCACTAGCTCACCCAGAGCAGCATGACCAGGGAATAAACCATTTGCATTTCATTTATGTACATTTTTTGAGAAAGCAAGGTCAGTAAATGGGGGATGAGGGCCTAGCTCAGGGGTCCACGGGTGAAATCATTTTGGTCACACTGGGATTTTGAACCGGGGAACTATCCGATCACACGTGCAGCATCCACACAAACAAAGTATAATATACACCCAAACAGGTACCCCAGAAGGTCTGAGGCAACAGCCCACCCCTGACCCCATCAGTCCAACAAAAAATAGACTTCTTATTTTGGGCGAGGTAGGATAATGACCCCCCTGATGCCCAACTGGAATTCTCATGTCTAGTGCTTAAGGGTGTATTTTGTCAGAAAGTTTATTTCTGCCATATTTTTTTGACGGCACACTCTTAAAATTTTAAAACCGTTGATGTACTTCTCAAGGATTCTGGGAAGACAACCACATTCTCGTGTGCCGATCAAACAGAGCGTCTATAACTACCACTAATTGGTCACTGACCACCGCGTTTGCAGTTTCTTCTTGCTGTTTGGGTCATAGATAAATAACAGGGCTGGATTTGTTACCTAAACCTCTACACTTTAAATCCATGTAAGGGCTCCAATGCTGTACCATTGAATAACTCCAATAAATATTGACCTGTACATAGAAATTTCTCTGTTGTGTAGTTATAAAACTGAAAGTTCTTAAATATATATATGGCAAAATGCAGTACAGTCTTTAAAGAAAATAGGGTAAAGCTGTGTCAAATAAGCTGTGATATAAAACATTGAAGCTTGTGAAATTAATTTAAAAAGCAAAATTCTTCCTATTTCTCCCATCCATTCTGTGATCCTTGCCGTCCAAGTCCGTGTGTAGGGTCTTGACTGACTTTTATTGACATAACACTCTTATGTGATTGGAGCTCTACCCTGGTGATTGACAGGAGCGGCCCTTCCAACAGCGGGCTTGGCCATGGGGAGTTGAGCGAGCGAAGACCATGGTATTTGATAGCTACGTTCCAGGCGATTATTCAACTATGGAGGGAGGATATTATAAATGATAATAACACCAGCAGGGAGCCCTGCTTTTTATGAAAGCTTTCTCTCTACTCCCAGGTCCCTTAAGAGGCCTTTGTGTGCAAGAGCAGACAAAGGAAGAGATGGGAGATACCCTTGCTCTTTTCCATTCAGATAGAAAACAGCCGACCCTTTGTCCTTCACATCTGCAATGCATGTAAACAAGAAGGCACAGACCTGAAGCTTCAGAAGGGAGGAAAGTCTGAGGTTATGGCCACGTTAGGTTACTGTAGACAGTGTAGCATGACATTACAGGCTCATTTCACTCTTTAAGATACCATGCAATGCAATTCTATCAGCAAGAATACACCCCCCCTCACGCACACAAAAAAATAAACAACTGTCTTTTATGGAAATCATTCATGAAAGTGCTTGGTCCACTACTTCTGCCCGTTAAAAACCAGGCCTTGCATAATTCAGATTTTCTCCATTATTTAATCCGCTCGCTGCAAAGGACAGGCCATTAAAATCGCACTTACTCCTCTGAAACCAGAAAGAAATCTCAAATTTGCCACTTCCGCTAATAAATAGAAATAACAGAGTCCTTGACATGGAAAAATTACAGATGTAAGGAAGCAGACGCAGACATTTTGTGCCGAGTGCGGCGAGGGGTTCTCTCGGAGCTCCGCGGCATGTAATTTACGCTGGAGAACGCCGACAAGCTCAGCAGTACTTCATTTCCCTGGCTAATGTGGAATAGAGGAATAATTACAGTCCAGAGGGTGGCTTAGGTACACAGGAGAAAATGATTGTTTCCATGAAATCGCCATCGGTCATGTTAGGGCATATTTTGCTTATCATTGTACAATGACTGGATAGCTACATGTTAATAGGACATTGAAATATGGATACATTTTCCTTTTTACTTTCTGTTTACACACAGTGGGATTTTTCTCTCGTCCATTTATCCGTCTTCCCACCACTTACCCTGGTCCAGGTCTCGGGGACCATGGGGTATTACATAACCTGCACCCCAAGCTCTGTGTCAGTACATACAGCATGAGAATATACAAAACAAACAGAAAGAAGGAAGGGATAGTCTTGCCTATCCAAATCACCATGCGTTGTGCTGGCCCAGTGTTTCCCACTCTGGGGTTCGAGGACCCACCGCTGCTCCACTAACCCTAACCCTACTGGGACTTGGAAAGGAGCAAAAAAGGGGAATTGTCTGAGCTGAGAAGCATTATAAACGTTACTAATCACACTGCAATTTCTTGTCATAGCTGCATAAATAACTACGCATTTGCACAGTTATAACAAGAAACTACCGCACAGGGGTTGACATACAGTGGTACGCAATAGCCGTATAAACGGTAAAATGCACGGTAGTTTGTTATAACAGTGCAAATGCGTACTTATTTAAGCAGCTATGACAAGAAATTACAGCGTGATTAGTAACATTTATAATACTTGGTAATTTCATCATAACAGCGTAAATACGTTTGTACGCCTATGTGCATTTGCACGGTTAAAACAAGCAACTGCCGCACATTTACCAATTATGCGGTGAATGTGTACTTGCGCACCACCTATGTCAGCCCCGTCTACAGTGCATTACAGATCGGAGCTTCATAAAGCATTCACGATGCATAAACATATTATACCCGTTTAGTAAATTTTCATAGTGATGTTTATAACGTTTGATCAATGCATTATAATGTGATATGAATGTCTTCATAGATTATTATAGACATGGAACTCATAGAAAGTGTCACTCTGGATGTTTTAGAAAAACACGCCAAGTCAAATTGACTTCGATTGTAGAGTGAAGCCAGACCCTCTAAAGCGGATGTTGCCCCCTGGAGGTGGGATGATAGCTATTTAAGGAGCAGGAACAGGACAGACCAGCTTCTGCTGCTAGCAGACAAAGGGGTGCCATTTAGCAGATGTAGTTCGCCTCCCCACAATCCCCTGCTTCAGCTGGGTGCCACAATAGCAGCCACTCTGATAGAGACGTGTCAGTGCGGAGGTGACCCACTAATCAGCTGCACACAATGCTGGACTCCAGCATGATATTTACCTCGTCGTGCCTCAAAGCGATGCCTCCAAATTGGCATTGTGACAGGTCTGCCAGCAAGCAGAAAGGGGGTTAAGGTCAACGACGTGGGGATTACAGAACGCGGTGGCCTTTCGCCTGGTGCTTGGCAGCGGGTCCCGCCGCCTCGCAGGCCTTACAGCAGGCCAGGAGCACAGACCTGCTAGTCACTATTGCCGCTCACAGCCACTGCATACGACTTTCTGGATGCAAAGGCCAGCATTACGGGATTATCAAGGCCACCTGCTGATGGTGATACTGGGAGGTGTCACATGACCGAAATGTCAATGCACTCGGTGATGACAACCCTAGAGAAAGTCGGCCTTTCACTGCCAGCAAGAGGTGTCCTGCCATAGACACCCCCCCACCCGCATCTCCACTGGTCTGGGAGCATGCCTGGACACCACAGAGTCAGATGTATGCCTTGCAGAGAGCTCCGGCCAGGCCTAGCTGCTGGGCTAGGTGAATTTAGACTTCAAAGTGTGCCCTCAGCTCAATAGCGTTGTGGGCCGGTCCCTCGGCTCTTACCGGCCGCCGTCGGATTCGGGACTCGCATTTTAAAGAAGTAATCTCTTCCCGCTAAGGTCCCATGATGTCCCCCCTGCCCCCCCCCCTCCCCATCCCCCGAAAGTGCCTCGCTCTAATGCGGTGATCAATAACTCAGGCAACCGGCACAAACCATGATACTGTAATTACCAGCGCCAATCGATATCCGCTGCTCTCACTCCGCGCCACGTGCATATCCCAGTCGCAGCACCGTGCAGAAAAGGAGTGTTTGCCACTAACATCTCTAGTCGGCCTTTGACGGATGGCTGAAAAATTTTAGAACACACTATTCTGATACTTACACTTACATTCAGAAAGCTGTGGGCTCTGTTCCTGTTCCCGTTTCAGTTTGTGTGGGGTTCCTGGAGCACCTTCCCAAGAAAAAAATGCAGTCAGGTGTCCTTGTGTGCATTTCCCCTGCCACGGACTGGCGCCCTGTCCGTGGTGTCCACCATTTCGTCCGCCACTTCCTGTTATTGCCTCCAATATCCGGTACTGGATAACTAGTAACGGAAAATTTATTCTACCAAACCTCTGGCTGAACTGCCACCTTCAGATTAGCTTGGAAACCAAACAATCCTGCTGCACTGGTTCTCAGCTCTAATCTGTCTTAATAAAGACCTAATAAAGCACCCTTAGGCTGATGACTCTGCCAAATTATGTAACAGGGGGAAGTCTGACGTTAGCGACATGGGAGCCGGCCCGGCGACGTTATTGATGGGGGTAGCGTTCGACGCCAGATGAAGTATTTTGTTTCATAATACTTGCATGGTGACATGAGGAACTATCTAATTAGTGGCTAATTAAGGACGCAGAACGGAATAAAAGCAACCTCCCTTAATGATGCTTGTTATTCAAATGAGGATTTTAACTGTCAGCTGTGGGAACGGCAATATAACCCCCCCACCACCTCACCCACCACCCCCCCACCACATACTCACTCTGCTGAAGAGAATTCACTCAGTGCCTTTTTCTTCCTGTACTGTTTGTGTTGAAGGGGAGGGTGGGGGCCATAAAATGATTGATGGCAGAAAGAAGAGTTTGCAGTGGGATTCATTCCAGGAGGCAGCCACTGAGCGCCTGAGCCGCTGGCTGACAGCACGGCCGTCCGCACACCGCCGGCGACACATTCCCGCCGATCCGCCCACGCTCCCGTCGCTAAATGCCACGCTACAAAGTGTTAGCGCGGAAAACATTCATTACTCCCATGCAGCCTTCTAAATGCGGACAAGCGAGGTAGCAGCGAGCGATCGCTCGGGAAAGAGGCACTAGGAGAGCATTGCTTTGGGTATGATTGGCGTGACACGGGAGTTAATGTGTCTGATTTCTAATAACGATCATTCAAGGGTGGCTTTGAGTGTCACACTCCACGTCGCCACCTGTAGGAGACAGTATGTTGTTAACCCCAAGCCCCTCCGGTCAGCAACTTTACACGTCAGTCCCCCAGATGATTTTGTCAAAGATTTTGCATTGATTCTGAGCTCTAATATGTCTGATGACTCTGCCAAATTATGTAACTGCCGGCTAGGGAGTCTGATGTTGACAACGAACTAGTATCTCGGTATTGCCTATAGTGTGTGCAATGAAGTGGCATCCCATCCAGGGTGTTCCTTTCCTTATACGCAATGCATCCTGGGATAGGCTCCAAGCTCACTGAAAGTCTGGAAAAGATGAGCTTTTATGGAAGATGGATGTTTTGTGTTTGTAGATGCTTTCACCAATTTTAATGAAATACCAAAGCTTAACATAGCCAACAGAATTAATTGCTTATTAGTGCCAACAGTTGGTATAAAACTCATCTCAAAACAACCCACCTAAACATATTTCATATTACTGTGAACGGTAATGAATAATTAATCCTACATTATAATTGACCTGATAATACGTGCAATTTAAATGCTCGCAAATCCACAGTGGAGCACTTTTATGAAGACCTGAAGATCTGTATGTTTTCTGTTACACAATTAATATTTGTTCAACAGAACTGTTTTCTTATCGTGATTAACATTCCAGAAACATTAGGACAGTGGATAAGTACACCAGGAACGCAAACACGGCAGGTTGCTGGAAACGCCTCGGTTATTATAGCTCCGTAATCAGCATCTGGTTCCGTCTATTTGGGCATCGGCTCCGAAGAAATTTTAGAGCTCCCAAAGCTCTTTGCCAGCTTTGCTTTTAGCCGTTGCTTTTTTAAATATAGCGTCAGAAATCCCTGCGTCCTCCAGAACTCGTTACCAGTGTCCCCGTTTCGTTTTGGTTGCGTGGGACTGGTCCCTCAAAGTGGCAGGCGCTGATGCAGTCCCAGCACAGAGAGAGGGCCTATCATCAGAGATAGGGCTGGGAGCCAGAGGCTAAATCTGATTTGCTTTCTGATGTGGCCCTTTCGCTGTAGGCCAGTGCTCATTTACAGGACCCGGTCCCCGCAGCATGGATACGGGGCTCCCAGGCCACCCACAGTTTAATGGACCTGCACTCCAGTGTCCCAGAGAGCAGGGATTGAAGTTTTGTTCCTGAAGACAACAGTTGAAGGACAATCACACTACCTGCTCTGTGCCTTTTGTGAGTTGGTCATTTGTGCAGTAAGGAAAAATGGATAATAGGCCAAATAAAAAACGTACAAAGGCTACATTTCGCACATTAATAAATATAATCCAGGAATTGCTAAAAACAACAACTGTAGATTCTTAGGACCTCCCCGTGCAGATTCTCACAGAGGATATTTCACAACTATTGTAATCAGGCCTTTTCGCTATGGATTTTCAAGTGTCAGTGGGAAAGAGTAGATTTATTTTATCTGGCTGTCCTGTTTAGTCCCCAGTAATAAGCACTCATATTTCATAATTGCAGTACATTGTGGGCATGTGTGTTTTAGTTAGAATGGTATTTCTTTCAAAAGTCATTCACATGTCACAAAGGCATTGTCAGGGTCCAGTAGATCTTAAAAGATATGCATTTCTGTGGCTTGATTCTGGCAGAGAGAGGTGCATTCTGGGTCATTCTTTATCGGCCATGCCATGCCAGGCATCGCATGGATCATTGAAGCTACTGTGCCTCAGGAAATTCTATGACTTTGTGATAATGATTTTGAAAAGGACAAAAAAAAAAATAATTCTTTGATTTTGTCTGGGCAGTTTTTTTTCCCCCAATAAATCTAAGCGGGAACATTTAAGACATTTTTGCTGTAGGGCACTCCTCAATGAAGTTGAAATAGACGCTAATATAATCGTCTAGTGTGAACCCTAACAGCCAATGACTTGCCTAGTTTGTAGATTCGTACACAAGAAGGCCTGACCATAAGCTCTTCTACACTCATCAAAATCATCTCTGCTACAGGAGAAGTTGCTTTGGCGTTTGGTCTGACCCAAGAGTGTTAATGGGGAACACAGGAATTACAGCGTTTTGCTTTGAGGCCACCTGAAAAAACGTGGCTTCCACATGACATCTAGTTACAATCTTTAATGAAAAAAAAGGAAAACAAAACAATAGCATGGCAAAAATCAAACTATTAAATGACATCTTCACATGCCACCTGGGACAAGTGGAAGTAGCCCAGCTATCACTGGGATTGTTAGTGTACCGCCAATGTCTCTCAAAGGAAGACAATGGATCTTGTTTATAACTTTTCATGCCGAATGCAAATTTTCCTTCAGCGAGTTTACAGCATTTCGCTTCTGCCGCCAAAGAATGGAGAAGACGGATTCCCAGAATAGCTTCGTCATGAGAGATCTCCACCACGAAATTTGACGCCAAAAATTTCATCTAAGGATGACAGATCGTCGAGATGCCAAAAAGTAATAACACACCAAGGAACGAAAGATCCCTGTTCTGTTTAAAAAATAATAAAAAAAAACAGAATGCTGAAGTACTTTGAAGGTGTAACGCAAAACTAGCAAGTGAGCAGGAATCCGCTTCTTGTGGACTCGTTTTTCCTTTTTCCAGTCTGCTTGTCGACATGTAGGCTTCGCAGAAACATTGCTGTGCGCCACATGCCGCTACGCAATGTCTAATTGGGATGGGATATTTCAAATAGCACAAGACAGGATTGTTAATGGAAGTATGTAAAAAGCTAAAACTGATTAGCATGCCAGTCAACAGAACTTTGCTGTAAACCTGTAATCTGAACTCTGGGCTCAAATTTTCTCGTTCAAATGCAAAATCACCACTGAATGTGTTGAATGCTATCTTTATAAATGGAAATAAAATTGTTGTTTTTTATAAAAGGTGTCAGCTAAGAAATTTAAATAAGGGAAAATATGAATAAATCAATTGCACGTCTAATTTTGTGTTACTGAATTGCATTTTGAAAGTATCACCCTTGTTGGAGGATATCACACTCAGGGCAGATTTTTCGCTCGGGCTAAGCCCACTAGAAATACTGAGTCACTATTTATTTTAATATCATTATCAAATATGAGAATTTTAAATAGGGAGCAAAAAGAAATGACGTTATTATGGGTGGGGATGTTCCAAGATGTTTATCCTGGTAATAAAATTCAGACTTTAGAAAATAGTCGTGACTATGACAGCGGAAATTTATAAAATCGGACTTGAAGATAACAGTAATTAAGCCATTTCCTTTTGTGTAAAACACTGTCAGTAGTTCAATCCATTATCAGTAAGAATTCTAAGTATTTATGAGGGGCATAGGTGAGGGCTGACATGGGAATGGGCTGGTAATTGAGTGATACATTTTTATTATGAATAAATATCCCTGGCCAATATTATTTGGATGCAACACAATGTCTACTTGAGAACTGACAGACAATTGTGAAAAATCTAAACTTTAGGGAATTTTTAAAGCATTTTCCCCCTACAGTGTTTGCAATGCAAAGGCCAATTTGGGGTCTTGGGCAATAGGTTTACAGCAGGGGTGCTCAACACTGGTCCTGGAGGGCCAGAATCATCATGTAGTAATAGTATTAGTAGTAGTCGTGCTAGTATTTTGGAATTTTCCAGAATTTGGTATGGGAAATTCCGTCCTGCAGCTCTGTATACAGTCGGTCAGCAGAATTATTCAACAAGGAATAAGCAGCACTTTCAAAAGTACAGATACAGTTTTATTACTCTTCTTCTCCATCACAGCATTCTTCAATCCAAGAGAAGCAATATTAATTCCACAGCATTCTGTACTTTCAAATGAAAAACCCCCCATTTTATTAAATGGTCTACGAGTATTGAAATTAGTTAAAAGCACCAAATCGCTGTACACTCCATCAGGTGTAGCTCTGATACTACAGCGGGGGACAGAAAATGACCTTAAAATAAACCTGTTTTTGTTCCCTTCGAAACAAGAGAGTTGAGGCACCAAACATACCCATCCTCGTGAGGTCCAGCTGTTACACTGTAGCCTCACTGCAGAACGAGGCTGACATCAGTCAATCAACCAAAGTATATTTAAATCAGCACCTTTGAGCAAGCAATTCATGGTATATTTCCCTGACTGGACCAAAAAAAAAAAACTGAAAATTGCTCCACAATCCCAACAAAGGAGGCGTAATATTAATGGAAAATTGTCTCTAACGACACAAACCACAGAACTCAAATGCAATTATGTAAAAATATTGATCTGTGATTATGATCAGGTAGCCGGGTTCCTGGAAGCGTGCCGAGAGCGAATGGCTCCATCAGTGAACATAATTTTCCTCTCTCTAGACATAACTATAAACCAAACAGCCGAGTCCTGCTGTGAACTTGGAGACAACGTATGGGTGCATTTTTACGCAGAAAGAAGACTGTTACAGTAAGTGATATGTTCAATGTAAGGAAATATATTTTTTTTTTAAACTGCACAATAGAC
The DNA here is from genome assembly GCA_026780845.1 of Petrocephalus sullivani. Taxonomy (NCBI): domain Eukaryota; kingdom Metazoa; phylum Chordata; class Actinopteri; order Osteoglossiformes; family Mormyridae; genus Petrocephalus; species Petrocephalus sullivani. Next base: position 10,399,122 of record JAODKM010000042.1, read on the forward strand.
AGCAACAAGCCCGTCCTTTGTTCGTGGCAAGTGAATCAATATTTTTTCTGTTATTTTGACATTGTTGAAAAAGCATTTCTATAAATATCAAAGCTTCTGGAAGATTCTTAGTGCCCAGTCCATTATGCTATTCCCTTGAAAGGCATGTATAGAAAGCCTGGCATTTTTCAAAATGTGACATGCCCTCCCCTGGGAATATCCGGTGCTTTGCATTCTGAGTATTCCGTCTCAGGTGCCATGTACTTCCACACTGAAGAATTTGCAATGTGTTTCACCTCTAAAAGAAATCCCAGCTTTTTTCATGAATGCTATGAAGGTATAACTCAGAAACAAAAGCCACTTACTGTACTAAATTGACTCTAATTGCCATTGAGATGACACTCAAGTACCCCCTCCCCCCCCGACACCAGCTGTAAAGAGTGAATTTTAAAAGAGTCGGGTTGGCTACTGTTGCTCATGAGACACCGTTACCACTCAGGACTCCATGAAGATGGCCTGACAGCTGTTCATTCATGGGTAAGGGCTTTACACCAAAACCCTTTGGCTTTTTAAATCTAGACCCCTTCATACTCTAACGATCTCTGGTCGGAAGTCGTCTCTCTGCTCCTCTTCAGCTCTGACGATGATAAATGAACACGATGACATCGCCAAGCACCACCTTGGCCTCCGCGCTCATATTTCTCTCCCGAACAGCTGCCTCCTATTTACTTTTCTGCCGTCTCTCACCACACCCTAACCCCGGGCCTGCAGGGTCTCTCGTACGTGCCGTCAAGTGTCATTTCACTGCATCTCAAAACCGAACGCCCACCTCATGTCGAGTAACACAATGGAATATTCCTGTCCACAGGCCACTGCTGGGGAGTAACCACTTACACGCAGGGGCATCGGAGAGCCACGGATATCCTGACCTTCACTAGACGGGGGCCCTTGAATTTGTAAAATTATACATTTGGTGAGGAGGCCAAAGATGACATTTTATCAAGAGGTCCAGAATTTCTAGGTACGCCCCAGGTTACATGTAATGGTGTTATGTAATGAAATTACAAAATATTTGTAACTAATCTGGTACTGTTACTGAGTAAAAAATATAATTACACCTACCAAACAAAATGTTGGTGATGTTCTCAGTAAAAAAAGCTTATATGTAAGATATAACATTAACTGTTTCTTTGTGTCTTTTCCATGTGCAGAAGTGTCTTCTAGCATATTTCAGGCATATGACCCAGACAACATGGGTCAGCAAAGCTGTTGGGGCCTTTCAGCTTTCTTTCAAATTTAAAACAATTCTTAGAAAAGTTATTACATTTGATTACCACAGTGACATTACTGTGATGAAGTAATCAAAATAGTTACATTACTTGTAACCCATTCCATTTCAATAGTAACCTTCCCAAAACTGTCCACATGGGACATGGTATGCCAAAATAATGGCATTGTGTTGTAGTTTTTTTTTTTTTTTTAATCCTTTCATACAGCTGAATAGGTGACATTGGCTCACTGAGAAGCTCAATTGTGAGTGTGTCTCCAGTCTCTGGCTCAGTCTAGAGGTGTGCATGTTCTACTGGTGGTAGCGCAGGTTAAACTGGCCTTACCATTTGTATACTAATAAAGGCCACGTGAGGAACTGCCATTCCATACGCGGTGACCCCTCCCTTGTGCCCAGTGCATCCTGGGATAGGTTTACCGTGACCTATGCACAGTCGTCCCTCGCCACTTCGCGGCTTCACACTATCAGGTTTTTTTCCAAATAGAGTACTGTGCTCATTAAAGTATATACAGCACTGCATATTCATTAAAAAGTTGATTGAGACAGTGAAAACGATACAGCGCACGCTCGGCTGTCTGAGTCAGTTATATCTTCTTCCTATCCTGGCCACTGACTGGCTCAGCCTCACGCAAGTTTGTGTCTCTCATACACGCTCCTAGATCGCTAAGCATCAGAAGCATCTTTGTTTGTGATTTGAGAACTTTTATCTAAGCCCCACAATGGCTCCTAAACGTGCTGCTTCTTCTAAGCCTTCAGCTTCTTATTTCCATAGGTTTGTGGTTCTGTGGAAGAACCGTGCATGTGTGTAAGTAAATGTACAATAAGACATTTGTAACGTTAAATAAGTCTTATTTTCTCTTATTCTGTCTAATATATTGGGTAATATAAGTGTATTGGTGACTAAAGGGTGTCGTTTCATGTCTAGATGGCTCTAATAATGTTAAAAAACGTATTTAGAAGGTCAGAAACAGGTTTTCTATGCTCTAACTACGAAAATATTTGATTTATAAATAATCGCTTTGCAGAAATTCACTTTTCACGGTAGAGTCTGGAGCGGGTTAAATGCGATAAACGAGGGACGACTAATGGAAACGTGGTTATCGCGATGAATGAGGAAACTCATGCTATGTGACTTGCACAAAGGTCCAACAAAAAAAGTTATTCCTGGGACAAACTTGCTTACGACCCTGATCCAGCTCAATACTTTTTTTTTTTTTTTTACCAAAACCGAAATTTAGGTCAGGGTGTGTCTTAAAGTTTTATTAAGAAGTTGTTTGCCGAGTACCTGTAGAAAAGTGCTTCCAGCTAACAGGCTCCGCTTTTCAGCGTGCTGGCCGTTTAGCCTGCCGTCGGTGTGTCTGCTTTGTAAGCGACGCTAGCGGCCTCCCAGCCATCCATAGCCGGGCCCGTGCTGCTCCGCTACGGCAATTCCAGCCGCCGCGCGCTAAGCTCCGGGGACCTAGCACCGCCTTCGCTCGCCGCGCCTTCGCTCGCCGCGCCTTCGCTCGCCTTTCATCTCCACGGCGACAGGCAGTGTTCAGCGGCGCCGGCAGCGGACATGGCATTTTAAGGCTTTTCAGAATACCAGATGAACCCATCAATAAAAATAACACAGACAGAGACTTCAGTTACCTGTGACTGAAAACAGACATGCACTACATTACATTTTCTCAGCTGCACTCTAATACGCATATAACACATTTTTGTATTAAGTATACTCTGGAATATTGGCAGTATTTATTATCACAATTTGAAGACGAAAATTATGTAACTCAAATGAATTTTGAAATATAATACATTTGGTTTAGAGACCAGAATATCTATCCCTAGTGATATAATGCAGCATTCTCCATAAACCCACCTGTCATTCATTCCATTTGAACATGACTTTAGACAATTCTACGTTGGTTGGGGAGCATAAGAAGGGACCTGATTCATACAGAGGGGCCTGCTTTGTCATTAGCCAATGATATGTCTTGCATTGGTGAGTGACAGGGAGTGGGCACTCATGAGCCAGTCAGCTTTCAGCTGGGGCCACCTGGCCCCGCCCCCACTCATGTATATGCGTCTAGAAATAAGCACTTGTGCAGGAAAGTCATTTAGTAAGCCTGGGGGGGAGGGGCACACTGCATGTGCATTTAAATATTCACAGAGGGGGCTGGTGGCCATGGCAGGATGAGGACAGTACGCCCCACTAAATGTCACACTGTGTTCACTGGAGTTCACTGGAGAACTCGTCTCTGCACTTGTCTCTGAATGACTTGGCTAAAACACTTGGCTAAATTGTAAAATCTGATCCCGGGTCCCAGAAGGACAGCACCAGACACTTCTTGAAGTGTTTTTTAATGCAGGGCTATGGCCTCGACTCCCATAACCCCCACTTCCACTTACCACCCACGAAAGACCCGCCTGGGCAAATTAAAACGCTAATACGCGAAATTATGCGGAGTATCATTTATCAAATTTAAAAATAAGGATCCCCATAGGCGCACACCATATGCCGCCCGGTGTACTCCATTAAGTTCATTATCTGGTGTCAAGCCATTAATTAGGAGTGGGCATATCAGCTGGGACTAAACGAAGACCAGACATTCTCAAAGGTCTCAAATCCATGTATACTGACAAAAAAAAAAAAAAGCACTCCGACCACTTTTCCGGCTGGAACATTCTGTATCAAAAAAATGAGCCAATTAAGCATGTCTTCTCTCAACCCTTTGCTAGCTATTTGAAATTATGCGTTTTAAGTTTGTTTTATTTGTTGCATGAATTAACAAGGTTGACTATTTTTATATACCCACTTATAAGATGGGATTAATGAAGCATAAGAGTTTATATCGGGCGTTATAAGGTGTTAGGCATACTGACGATACAGGTGTAGCCGTCTAATACAGCAGTGAGATCACTACTTAGCACCCAATCGTATCAAAGTATGTCACCTTTTGCCAAATGCTTGTCTGAAAGTCTGCCTAAAGAGCAAAGACAAAATGAAGAAAATATTCAAAACCATAAATTCTCCAGCGGGAGTCAAGCGCGAGGATAAACACACACATCCACACATGCATTGCACAAAGACACACTCTTATTATATCACTTTGCCGTTTCACGGAGCAGGAAAATGTCACATCAAGACAAAGTCTTGAAAATGACGGCCGCGGCTCGTGTCTGCTAAAGGTCAGACCTGACTAAATACACAAGCTTCTGTGGAGATGCCATTATGCTCAAAATAAATAGGGCAAAAGCCACTGCTTCTGCCAGCTCTTTTTTTTTATTTTATTACGGTTCACTTTAAAACGGGCCTAGTTGTATATCGGGGACACGGGAGAGAGGGCGGGGCTTGGGGCTACCCCAGGCAGCACAAGGCACAAGGCTTGGATACACTCTAGAAGGGATGCCAGTCCATCACAGGGCACATACATGCACACTCCTACACACTACGAGCAATTTAAAGACCCATTAGTCTAATTGGCTGAGGTGGCTGATAGCTATAATACCATTAGCGTTAGCTCCTGACATTCTACCCATGAGGTGTGTGGCCCTCACAAAGGACCCGCACCTCCAAACATGAGATTAATTAGTAATTAATATCTCACAGCATAATATGGGAGTAAATGTTACAGTCAGGACTTCGCGGATCCCATCCACCGTCTCGTGCCTCAGTAGTGCTCAGTAGTTCTAAATTATATATGAGCATCTAAATGACACTTATGTGGCTAGAAAATGACAATCCACACCTTTTTCCCCCTGTAGAGATCCAACCCACAAAGCTTCGAGTCGACGGTACACCTCCAGCGACCGGGAAGCCACAGCAGTACGATGAAGAAGCTGCACTTTAGATGCTAGAGCCAGGGGCCTACATAGCCAGCCCACACAGAGATGCGCAGCAACATCCCCCCCCGAGTGTCTCGGAACACTATCTTTATCTGACCGGCAGATGGTTAAGTAACATCTAAATTATCACCCAAGAAAATCTCTGGTTGCACCTGCAGCAGGGAAGAGAAGCTCGTTTCGGTGCGCGTGTGCAAGCTGCTTAGGAGCCACATGGTCACACACTTATCACATCCCCGACGGGAAGCGAACAAGTAGGAGAGCAGCAAAGCGACGACGGGCTCACTGTCCGGGGATGGACCCCTACCTGGCCTTGTTTCTTATTTTACTGGGCTGGTGACTATGAACACAGGTTTTCAGAGAAACTGGACCTCAGACCTGCAAAAAGTAGTAGTAGTACATAAGTAGTCATGTTCCCTGCAGGGAAAATGCCAGAGTTTTAAGGCTTTAGCATTTAATGTTCCATCAGAAAGAAAAACAAGTACACTTACCGAAGAGGCCATTGACGCTGAGAAAACTATAACTAACCTGTGGAATTCTTACCGAGATCTAGGTTAGTGCATCAACTACTACAGACTAATCTATCACTAACTGACTACCTGGGTCTATACCAGGGCTGGCGAACCCTGCTCCTGGAGAGCCACAACCCTGCAGTGCTCAGGTGCAACCCTGATTTAACACACCTGATACTGATAACCAGGCCCTTCAGAAGCATCTCAGTATTAGAGTCAGCTTTGCTTCAACATAGCTGACTCTAATTGAGATGCCTGAGTTTACCTTTCACGAGTGTCATGGTACCATTGGACTTAAGAATAAAAATTGTCTAGTGTGTGGCAGAATGATTTTAAGCATCTAGCAACACTAGTCTGTACTAGGTGTTACACTAGCCCTACAAACATCATGGGTAATGAAACCAGCTGGCCCCAATTAGAATAATTAAAACTGGTTTAAGTAGTAATCTGTGTGAAAGGCGGAGTCTATCTCTATAGGAATAGGGGTTGGCCAATCGGCTGCTTTGATTTTGAAGTAAGTATCTTGTTGGCGGGCTTCTTCTGGTTTTGCATTTGCACTGGTATTTAAAGGTCTGTGAGCCCAGCTTAGTGTGGTGCCTTCTTAATAAAGCGAATTATTTGTTTGAACCATAAAGCTTGTTACCGATTCTATTGTACTTCTGACATACCTTTGAGGAGGACCACACTCTCTGTTCTACACTCTCACAAGTGTGTGTAAGCGATATACTTCCTGGGCATCAGACCTCCGGTCTGCATCTTTACACAATTTTACACAAATGCACTTTTATGGATAATTTTTTTTTCCTATTCTGCATTTTAATCATTTACAGAGTTTACTGAAAGTATATTCATCATTGTATTCAATGGCAGCAATAAGCAAATAATTACCATGCTAAAAAGTGTTTAAATCTATTTTAATTAACTAATTAAATTTCAACAACGCTATCAGCAATGTTTTTTTTTCCATGTCAAGACTTAATTGTTATAATAATCTTCTCGATTGCTAGTAATAAATGAGCGTCGAGGAACACACTATGGCATTTCATTGAATTGTGATACAAGCAGGTGTAAAATCTTTCTGAAACATTCTATATAAATGTTTTCCATGCAAGAACAATTAAGTAAGATGGCCCATAATTAAAATGATTTTGGAATCCAGTGAAAACAGGAGTGTATCTGTATAACAAACATTTTCAATTAATGCATCCAGTTATAAGCCATTAGGAGTCATGGTAGATTCCGTATTCATGGTAGATTCCGTAACACTTTCTAGGAAGCCTATATTCCATCCATCTTCTGAAACCACTTATCCTGTTCAGGGTCACAGGGGGTCAAGAGATTATCCAGGAAGCTACAGGCAAGGCAGGGGACAACTCAGGATGGGGGTCAGCCCATCACAGGGCACATGGCAGGGTAAAGCCTAGGATGGGGGTCAGCCCCTCACAGGGCACAAGGCAGGGAACAACCCAGAATGGGGGTCAGTCCCTCACATGGCACAAGGCAGGGAACAACCCAGGATGGGGGTCAGGGCACACCCACACACACACACCAATAGGCAATTTGGTAACTGAACTGGACTGTGGGGGGAAATCAGAGTAACTCCCAAGATGACACAGGGAGAACATACAGTATAAACTCCACAAGGGTGGGACCCGGGGGGAGACTCAAATGCTGGGCCCACAGGTGTGACCACTGCACCACCATGCCGCCCCTAAGCCCATATTCATAAAGCCTAATTGTTCTTATAATTCATTGAAACTAATTCATGAAGAATTATAAACATAGCTATAGCTATTTATAAAAATACATAGCACATTATAGTCATGGGTATTATGCATTTTGAATGCCCTATAATGCTCTCATCTATAATGCATTATAGATACCTTTATAATGCATTACAAAGCATCCTTAATGCTTAAATTATAATGCATTATGAAGGTACTCATAGTGCATTACAGATGAGAGCTTCATAAAGCATTCATAATGCATAATACACATGGTTATAATGTGTTATGCCTTTGCTATTTATAGCCATGTTTGTAATGAATGCATTATCATTTATGGATGTGTTTATAAGTTACTAAAAACATGGCCTTAAGTAAAGTGTAACCATAAGGGGATATCTTCTATTATATAAAGGTTTTTTCAGCATTGTGTTCAAAATATACTTTATTCATGATGCTAATGCAAAAACTAACACCAAACCGTACAGTTTTAGTTTAGGTAACACTGGGCCCCATTCAGTACAGTTGCTGGTATGAAACTTCCCTTGAGAAGAGACTCAGTTATTATACATCATATAAAGTCATGACTCCATAAATATCAAAACAAGGTCTAAGTGTTGCAATAATACGAGCAGAAGCATATAATGTAGTCAGGTAGCAGTTAGTGTAAGTGCCCTATAATTATTGTGTCTAAGCTGTAATTCTATCTTTGACTACTGACCTAATTCTAAAGGACTAACACAGTGCATTATGTCACAAGTTTATCTGGCATTGGAAATTGAATATTAAAAATGAACTTGGTTAACACATTAAGCTAACATCTAGGACAATATTTAGCTATATTTAGCAATTTGGGCTGTTTCAGCAGAGCTCATTTAAGAAAATGATGACGTGTAATTAGGGAAAGCTTGGGAACCCACTATCCTCAAACATTTATTTTTGATCTCATAATGTTCCCCATTTTCCTCCTAGGGATAGCTACTGGAGATGTGCTCTATGACAGAGATCTGTTCTTGCTCAGGTTTAAAGGACATATGTTTAGGTAAATATAAGTTGTAATAATGTTGCGTAGAAAAGTGTCCATGCCCCTACACTCTGGTTTGAACCTTAGGGGGAGTCAGAGAGCACCGAATGCTAAGATAGTGGACAGATCCGCTTTGTGCTCTCCATTTCTCCTCTCAGGTATGTGGGCCTCTGATGACATATTTCACTGTGGCTGCACAATAACTGCTCTGACGCAGATCCGTCACCAAGCAAACAGCCCGCTGCAGCTGAAGGTTAATTTTCACAAATATGTTTTCTGTGAATTAGAATGCAAACCGTAACGTAATTGGTGGATGATTATGATACAGATATATTCTGAAAGTAAGAAATCTTTTCCCTTGAAAAACCAGCCTTCCTTCACATAGAATATTTAAGATAAAGTGGTACTTTATTCACCCCCTACAGGAAAATAGTCTCTTCACGAGACACACATGCTCAGCTAACAGCAAGTGTCCAGTGCCCCTGGGGTTAAGGGCTTTGCTCAAGGCCCTAACAGTGGGCATTATTCTGCCAGCTATGGGATTTGAACCAGCAACCTTCTGATCACAAGAATTGAGTCCAAACCTGCTGGATTACAAACCCTCCCCACCCTGTCAAATAAATTTACTAACTATGGTCCCACAATCATCAATATTTTAACTTTTCATTATCTAAGAAAAATAATAAACACTTTACATTTCAGCAGAATATTCTTATACTGTACTAACATTTTTATTGCACTCATTTATAATCATATTATGCAAGATTCGTATCATGCAAAATTCATATTATAGGAGAAACATGATCTTTCTAATTTGCTCATTTTCTCGTTACTGTGTTGTATGCATGACTCATTGTTCGGGACGCACGTAGTACATGTTAAAGAAGCCGAACAGAGAGGAAAGACGGGTTCGTGGGTAAGAGCAGATTGGGAAGAAATTATTCTATTTTAAAAGAAGCACAGATAAAACCCAAAATAAATCCGTGAAAATAAACACTTTTATGTGTGAAATCAACGTCTGTAAGCAGGGTAATAGAACACATTACAGGCGTGTGCATTTTAAAGTATGCAGAGTTAGGAGTTAGGAGATACTTTATCCCAAAGGAAATTGCAGGTTTACAGTAGCACAATACACACATTTATAGAGTAAAAAAAGATTTAAACACTAATAATAACAATAAGAAGGACAATAAACAGTAACAGTGCCAAGAATATCAGGGAAAGTATGTCATTGAATTCCATGATATTGGCTCAGAAATACATATCATTGCACAGTGGGTTGTATAGTGAACTTCATAGGTCTAGAGCAGGAGAGCAAAGCTTAGCATAGCACAGGTTAAAAGGTGGATAAGCAGGAATGAAGCTGCCGGGCAGCAGAGGTGACGTCTGCCACCTACAGCCAGGGGGTAGAGGGCGGACGCCGGTGCCAGATTCACGGAGGGCAGGATGGTGTCGGATCAAGCAGGAGAACAACTTGGCGGGGGGAATTAGAGACGCTTTCCGATTGTTGATTCAGTGCCCCCGGTGGATGAGCAGGAGGCTTTGAGGAGGCTTTTGGTTTCAAATGGTGAAACCACTGATAATATCTATGCCGCAATTATGTGTGTGCGACCCTGTCAGTGCCATATCCCCGGTTTTGTGTCTCATTTGTTAAAAATTAATGTCGCCCTCTGCCGTGGGTATATCTCGCCTTCCATTTCAGACGCGCCGGCAATTTGGCCGGTTTCTTCTGAGGCCCGGAGGTGTTTCCACTTCTGCTTGCAGATGTTGTCGTGCATCCCACTTCATCCCACTGAGAGCCATCAAACCCCCCCCCCCGCCACCCAAGTCCGCGTTCAGCCCGATTCGCTGCCAAGTGAACGGCATCTGGGACGAGAGTCGACATATCGCGTTTCCAAATATGGGGGTCACGGCTCTCCCTGGCGAGATGTTCTGCATGGTAGCACTCCTCTGTGGAAGCGTCATGAGCACATCTGGGCCAAGCTACATGATGGGGGAAATGTCTGCTCAGTTCTGGGGAGGGTGGGGGTTGGCATTTGGGCGGTGTACAATATAGCGGCATACAATATATGCCTGTAAACAACAACAAGGTTACTGGTTCAGGTATTACAGTATTAAATGTTGGTATTAACCTCGCATTAAACTTTTGTATTACGGCTTGGGTATGGACATCGATAGGCATGTTCAGTATAAAACGGGAATTTGCATATGTTGCTTGACATGATGTCGATATAAAGCTACAATAATATAAATAATGAACAGGTCAAGATCAGGTTAACAGCCTCAGATAATGTTGCTGCTCCGGTAGAGGGTGGAGGGGGAAAATTTATCTTGTTCGTATGTATTTCCGTTGGAGTTTAAATGTACCCCCCAAGGTAGGAAAGCTTATGCCAGCTTAGACCACATGGAGAAGAGGGATTATACCTCCCAGCTGACCTGGGAATGACTGGGAATCCCTCAGGAGATGCTGGACCGCTTTGCTCATTGTTAATTGTGTTACCTTTGGAACAAGCAGAAAGGGACTACTACAGAGACAGTCGAAATTAGCCAATAAAAATAACGCAGACATATTTGCTCTGGAAAAAAGAATCTAAGAGTCGGTGGCATTGGCTTTCAGAGTCTGTCTGGAACCGAAAGCCACCATATTAACTTCTCAATGAAATATGCATCGCAAAGCACTCCTTTTTTTCCGAAATGCTACCGCAGTGCATTTTGTATGGCCCTCTTTCTAATAGAACGCATAGCCTTTGAGTGTGCCTGGATGCCATGGTGCAGAAAGCGCTGTTTTCGTGGAGAGAAAAAGCTCACGCATACACAATTCTTTTCGGGGCTATTCATATTGTAATGCTTTTTTTTTTACTCTTTGTTTCAACATTTTAGTATTTGTTCAAAGCATTAAGAATGCTAAAAAAACAAACCATTGTGACAATGAGGCTTGATAAAAGGGTTAGTTATGGGGGGGCTGGGCTGGACTGGGGGTCTCATACAGCCTGCTTATGTTCGTATATTCACAGAAACAGGAGAGGCAAATGCAGCTGGCAAATATTTCATGAGCCATGAATTCTGAGCCGCTCCGGCATTAAATGTGTATAAGGGAGGCATTCGGATGGACGGGGCGAGCCTTCTAAAACGGTGTCCATTTAGAAGCACTAAAGGGGGCTGGGGGAGGGGGGGTGCACTCACTGGTACTGACACCCGAAGATATTCAGGACATAACTTACGTAAACATCTTTAGATACCCGCGTGAGGCTCCAGAGACGGCTGGCCGCCTTTTGATTTTCCCTGTGCGTGGTAAGAAGCAGAACACAAATTTGATAGCGAGTTACGAATTTCCTGCGCGTTACGAGTCCATATTCCCGGTAACCGTGGGAGCAGGAAGATGTCTTGAGCTCGGGGAACTGAAAGTCAGAACGACAAATAAACTTTGCTGATGTTTTTATTTTTGAGTCATCAGTAGCTATCAACAGCTAACAATAAGATACGCGTGAAAACACAGACTAGCTTTTTTTTATCTATAGATATGGCCACCCAGCCCTACAGTATTCTGACACTGCATTACCACCAACAACCTGAGGGGGCGCTGAAGCACTGCTGCCCTTGTTTTTAGACGGAAGATTCCAGTTGGCACTTTAAATACAAATTTTAAGCACTGTGCATGTTTACCTACCCACTTCAGCCAGTAATCTCGGTCGTAGCATAGTTAGCAGACGTCTCGCAGGCTGCTGAGAGCTAGGCTTAGGTCACCACACATCAACACCAGTCTCCACATATATCAGCGGTAGACCTTTATGGTCCAAAATTGTGGGAAAAAGAATTTAATTTTGGCCGGGATTTCTCCCTTTAAAAGTTAATGCTGTCTTTACGGTCTCTGTAAATCCTCCCACCCGCGCTGTGTGTGATTTAATCTGTACGTGCAACATACAACTCACATCCTGTTTATAAGCCACAAACTGTCCCCTTGTGTGGTTTGTGTTTATCAAGCCAAGCTGGGGATGGATCGAATGTCTGAGAGTACACTGGATTCCACATGGCATCACTTTCGGGTTTAACTCTTAAATAAGTAATAAACATAAAGGGATTTTTATGCTTATTTCTGCAGCAACCAGAACAAATGCTTTCTAAGGTTGCGCTTTGTAACCATCTTGAGGTGTTTCGATATTGAGAACAGTTCCCATTATATTAACCCCGCTCGTTTCCTGCATTTCGGTAAAGTGCTCCGGCACGAGTGTGCCGGGGCCGGGAGCACGTACAGGGTGGGAGTCGCCGGAGAACTCGGAAAAGCAGAGATTGCCGAGGATGTTACTTTTATCCGGCGACTGCTTTGTGGCTGCCACGCGGCGTGAGTTCATTTCCATCAGCCCCGCTCAGCATGCAGACCCTCGTCAGATGGGAACATCTGAAGAAAAAGCCTGTAATTCCCTCCCATCTCTGGAGGAGGAAGGAAAAAGAAAACCGTCTGAGGTGGTCTACAGAAGATGCCGGAAAGTTCCCCAGCGGCCTCTCCCGAAGTTGCTCTTGCATTGTTAATGGCATTTCACATACCGCACTGTCCAAATACCCCATCCTCGGGACTTGGTATTTAATTGGTACCCAGAATCCCAGAGATGTGATTTTAGACAACCATTGTATGTGACATTCTTAACTCGCCCTCAGCACCTTTTTTGAAATGTGCCGAAGCCACCACCTTATAACTATTTTTTTTGTGCAAATTACATGCAGAGAAGATTCTTTTCATAAATCATTAATGCAGTAAAACAATAGTGTAATTTTAATCCTGATAATTTAAACCCGGCGTGGTTTAATGAAACTCCTCAGCGGCAGTTACATTTTCAAAACGGTTCTATTCATATTATTATTTATTTTATTTACATTTGCATATACACCATGAGAGTGCTTTCACTACTAGAGAGAAGCAACAACTATTTTTATTTGTTCTGGTTGCGTCGTGTCCAGCAGGATTAAGTATGCGGTAGCAGACGTTATAAACAAACAAAATGGAATTTATTAAACACAAAGGGATCAAAGGGAAAAAACCAAGGATCTCAGGGAGAATGAAACAGGATTAACTGAGAAGGGCAAGGTATGGACTACACTGGGTTACAACGTCAATGACAGATTTGGGGGGAGCAGGACTAGGAGGCACTTAAATACGTGACTAACGAAGGAGCAGACAGGAGGCAGCTGGGAGTGGTTACCAAGAGGGCAGGAACGAGAGATAAGACAAATGATCGACGGGCCTAGCTTGTTAGGGCTTCTCTGGGGAGGAAACAGGAGAATCAGGCAGACATGATGGGTGGGACGTTGCTTATGATATAATGTTATATTTGCGTTGCCATTGAAAGAAAAATGAACAGTTTAATGCAAAATTACTATGTCCAACAAAAACGCATCCTGGTTTTAAACCCAGTACCCACACAATTTCCAGAGGTTCACTGAAGTTAACAAGAGTTTTCCCACTGCATTAAGAACCATTTTAAAAATTTTATTCATTTAATTTAGCGGACACTTTTATGCAAAGCGACATACAATTGCGATAAGAGGGTCAGGCAGTGCCTGGAGCAGGGCTTCGCTCAGATGCCAAACGGTGAAATAACGACCCTGGGATTCAAACCTACGACCTTCCAATTACAGGTAAGACCACCCCCTTTTTTTCAATTTTTGCGTGTGTGTGGGGGTGGCCCCTAGTCCGTTACGTCTATGAACTCAACTGACGCCATGCAGTCCATAGTTTTCCCTGAAATCAACATGTCATTCTGAAGCATTACCGCACATAAAGAGCCGCACTTCTGCAATGGCGGTACTAAATTAATAATGTCAGCAGGGAAAGCGTGGAGATGGATAGCTGGCTCTGTGTACCACAGATCACTTGGGTAGCTTGGGAAGGCCCCGTGCGGCAGATGGATGTTCCAGCACGCCCTGCTATATTTCCATCTATGTTGTGCTGCACCATAAATGATAGAAACCACACCTTCTGTTGTGGCCATGGGTGGAATTATGGTATTAGAGATACTGGCTGTAGAGGCACTTTATACATCTGCAAACAGACAGATCTCCGTACCCTTAAAGGGTAAGGCCATTTTGTTTGGTAATACAATAATCGATCTACCAGCTTAACACCTGCCTGAGTCCCTGCATTCCTAATGAAACCATTATAAACTATTACTTCTACAATGCTTGATCCAACCTCACCAGTACTCAGTGGCCCAAGTATTCGCATGTGCATTGTGGGTATATGTGCATTATGTTGGATACAACACTGCGGTCTGATTTAGGTTGTATACAGTTTTCACTTAGAGAATAATCTCTCTTCTTTTTGTTAAATGTCCATGGAGAGACTTGTTAGGAATTCACAAGGAAGTCATACATATTCAGTAACTCGGCTCAGCGAGATGAGAGAGGTGGCTATTTAGTCGACACCTATTCTTCTAGTTACCTTATTTTGGGGGCTAGGCAGACGTGGAACTGAATGCTGATATACAGGAAATAAAATTACAATATAAATGGAGGACCCTCAAAGGCGGGGAGCAGGAAATTTAAAGGGGCTGAAAACACAGCTGAGTATTTATGGTGAAATGTCAGGAGGATTGTTGCTGTACAAGCTTGCAATGCTGTTAGTTGTTTAAATCTAGTGCTTGTAGACCTTAGGTGTTTAAATCCCTGCGCGCTTATTTAAAAACCTTTGCCCATTTTCGGTAAAGTTATCTTTTAAAACGAGCCCTTAAAAATATCACTCTGGGCCAATTTCTAACCGAAGGGTGCCATACTATTGTACTACGTAATTCTAGTTATTAAGGTTTCTTTCGCAGCATACACTGTAGTGTTAGATTTAAGACACTGACCTGGAAATTGTCTTTATACACTTGAAATGATTTAATTCCAACTTTTGATTTATTTCCCTTTTCGGTTGATTTTAAAGGAAACAACAGGGTCCATAATTTACAGCATAAAAGACAACACACATTTTTCAAGGCCTATTACAACTTGCAAAAAAGGAGCTGTTTGCTAGTGATGAAGATAGTGGAAAAAAAAATATATGTAAAACTTCTGCAAAATCACCACTCCATTTTTAAGTTTCTTAAGCAGATTTCCAAGACTTTCCTTCCACTCAAAAAAAAAAACCCAACTGACACACAAAAACACACAACTTGGAGAATCTCGCAGACTGCGACAGAGACGAAACGTGTAATCTCGTATTCTACAGCCTGTTTTTTATCTCCCTGCAATGCCAAATCGGACTTTCTTCTCCCGTGACGTAACCGATCCGAGCAAAATGCATCACAGAGGCCCTTCAACTTTGTGAAATTCTCCAGTAAACAAGACAGCAACACTGCGCCTGAGAGTGGAGTAATGTATACGCTTTACTACGCACAATAACAAGGCAGCCAGTACTCTGGAGATCTTTTAATAATTTCCGCTGTTCAGACAGGGTAAGCGTATTCTTCATGCCTCAGCGGCTCCATGGATTAGCATGCCTCTGTGCGCGGCTTACCTTGGATGATACCAAATAAGCACATTCGTGTAACCGCTGTATCGCTCACAGCCCGTAGAGTACCCCTCCGCCCCCAACCAGAACTTAAGAGCAAGCGAGTCGTAGTAAAACTACACATGATATTTGCAAGTGAAAACTATATGCAATGAGTGATGCGAAAATGTGTTGTTTTGAGTAAAATAAGCCAAACGTGAAATACGTTAATGTCCAAGTAATAAAACATCTATATACAGCCATTAATTAATACCAACGTCCGAATTACGAGCAACTCACACTTACGATCGAATAAAGCACATTATATTTAAATAGAATGGTTCATAATAATGCACGCATTACTTTGTTACGCCCATGAAACCATGGCGCGGCTTCAGCGGATTGTCGGCTTGAGATACAGTAGAATATTATTATTATTATTATTATTATTATTATTATTATTACTATTATTATTATTATTATTATTATCATCATGTTCTTTGTTTTATTTGTATGATTTATCTACAAAAAAACCTACCTAAAGAAAGACTTAGGGAACGACCCTTACGAAAATGAACCATGATTTTTCGTTTTTATGGTTTACCATGGTTTTTTGGGTAACCACGAAACCCATGGCTTATGACTATGGTTTTATCAAGTAAACCATAGTAGTGCCATAGTTACCACGGAGTGCTGTAAGTAAGCCATAGTAGTGCCACAGTTACACTCCCACGGAGTGCTGTAAGTAAGCCATAGTAGTGCCACAGTTACAGTCCCACGGAGTGCTGTAAGTAAGCCATAGTA